>BRDA01008791.1:16075-58800 GCA_036984385.1 Crenuchus spilurus
AGACGTTGTGTGTTCCTTTGGTTTGTCAAGAAGTGAGAGATGTTATGGGACCTACTGTTTTTCCAGATGGACCTCTTCCTCCATGACTTTAGTATGTTTGGCCTAAGGTTTTTTCAACCCTGTGATTTGTTTAACACTTATTTTTGACTTACGTTACTACACCTCTACCGTTTACAGTTATAAAATAAGCATTATCTTGTATCTACTGTCTAGTTTGCAAATTAGACTCATTTACATTGTAAAATTTCCTCTTTATACAACTAAGTTTTAAAGTGTTACAGTTGTTTAGGGTTTTTTCAACCCTGTTCATCGTTTGACATTTGCCATCTCCACATCATTGCATTCAGTTTTTATTCACAATTTGTTTAGTGTCCCAACTTTTTTGGAATCCGGTTTGTATGATTTCAGTACCTCCTTCTCCAGGTAGACCTTTTTGTCATCCAGGGTATTGTAGAGAGTGAAGAACTGTTTGGTTTCCTTGTGTGTTGCAGAGACTAAAAAGTAAAAAAGATCTGATTACAGTTTGCTAATGTTTCAACAAGAGAAACTATAATAATGCAAACTTGTATATAAATAATCACTATTAAGAATCCAATAATGAATAAATTAAGACACATGCACACCTTGACTGTAAAGTTCAATGAACCGTTTTTGATATTGTGTGAGCTCGGCTCTGCTGGGCACCTCATCGATCTTTCTTTGCAGGATGGCAATCTCCCGGTTCCTCCGAGCCTACAAGAGAAAACAGATACAACGTCATCTATCAAATAAACAGAACATTGCAACAAAGTTTATTTTTGTTCACAATTTAATTCAAAAACTCATTTCATATTCATTACACGTAAAGTGACTCAAGGCTTAACCATTTGGTCAATAGTTTTGGGACTGTGGGCAGGTGCTAAGAAAAATAAATGAGCATCTCCATAAAGCTTGTCAGAAGATGGAAGCATGAAGTGCTTTAAAACCTTCTGGTAAATGACTGTGTTGACTTTGGACTTGATAAAACACAGCTGACAAACACCAGCAGATGTCATGGCAACCCAAACCATCACAGAAACTTCACACTGGACTTCAGACACTTTGGATTTTGTGCCTCTCCACTCTTCCTATGGACCCTGACCTTGATTTACAGATGAAATTCAAAATCACCTTTTATTTGAGCAGTAGTCCAGTTCTTTTTCACCTTCATCCAGGTAAACACTGATGTCAGGAGTGGCTTGATGTTAAGAATTATGTGATTGTAGCCCAAGAGATAGTCCAGAATTATTTATACTGTTTGAACAGCAACTTACTCACAATGAAATTGAGACATTAAGATTTCTGGTTTTCATGTGCTATAAGCCATACTGATAAAAAAAAGCTAAAAATGCTTCAACTTTGTCACTTTACATGTAATGAACCTCAAATTAAATTAAATAATACATTTTTCATGATATTCAGATTTTTTGATGTATGACTAGACACAAAGGTCAAAATGGGCTTTCTACTACATATATAAATATACAGAGAAAACACAGGTCTACATATACCATGAGCAGACGTATCTTCTGAAGTTTCTCCCGGTCTGTACTGTACTGCTGATCTATCAGTCGGCTCCTCTCCTAAAACCCAAAAGAGACACAGAAAAAGACCTTTATATTATATTTTGTTTATGTCCACATTCTATTATTTCTAACATATTTGTGATTCATTGCACAATCATACTTATGTATACTTATATAACTGAACTGAACAGAATCATATTTAAATCTGCGGATATAATTTCTGAATCAATTCCTAATGAACTCTAACCTTCACATACTTATACTTCTAATATGTATGTGTACTTGGCTTGTACATACTGCTAAATACTACAGTACTTGTATGTAATTTAAATTTGGAAACCTTCTGGTCATCAGCCTCATCTCCAAATTCTATCTTTAGATCATCGATACTCTGCTGCAGCCGCATCATCTCCTCCTAGAGGCAGAAAAAAAAAAAACACACTGCTGCTCAAGCACACAAACACCAGGTGTGCAAACATGCAGTGAGACAGGAAGTCAAAGGGTACCCAGAATGGAAGTCATTACGCACCCTGCAGTGTGTGCGGAACTCCTGCTCCTGCTGCTTCAGGTTTTCATTCATGGCCACCAGGGCGCGTAGTTTCTCAAGCAGACTTAAGACAACAACAAACAGGTTTGTTTGCTACATGATTCCTCAAAAGATTAGGGTCACCCCTTAAACTGAGCATTTTTTCTCACCAGTTTGAGACTATGATAAATCCATATGTTCCGTTGCTTATATTGTCTGTCTTCTAATGTAGAAGGGTGAGGTAGGACAGTGTCACTGCTTCTTAGCTCAGTTTCAGTGGTAGTGTTGTATATTGTTCAAGTTATACCAGCAACTAAGGCTTTAATCATGGCTGCATACAAGTTAATTTGATACCGAAGTCATCCTGACCTCGAGGTTTTTGGACTTTAAGAGGAAATCATGCAGACAGGGGAGGCTCAGATTTGGTGTCTCCCACAATGAGCTTACAGCTGTTTGACTTCTGCTGAAAATCTTCCTGGAACTGTTAATGGACTAATGTCTCCTACTCTAGTGTACAGAATGTTTGTTATTGGGTGACCCCAAACTTCAGAATGGCAGTGTATATCAAACATGCTTTGCATTTGATGAAAATATCCACTGTATATTACACTAAAACATCATTTCTACCCATAGCAGATGAATCCACAGCACACAGAATAAAGATATTTATAGAGACTTACCTCGAGTCAGCCTGAGCCTCCACATCTGCCAGGGCACTGAGCTCCTTCTCCAGCCGCTCACCCAGCTCAGTGGCCTACACACACACACGTTTTTAATCTACACAGTTATTACCATCACCAGGCACAGAGGAAGTATTTTTTACATCATGTCATTAATAACAGCTCCTACCTCTCTCCTAAATATACTTACACTACTCTTCTTTACATGATTATGCCATGTTGATGATTATGCTGTGTTTGTGCACCATGTATGTACTGAATTAATTGAATTAATAAATGATGTAAGTACCTCAGTAAGTTTGCTTTTGGCCTCTTCACAGGCTGTTTTCACTTCATCCTGCTTGGCTTGCATCTGCAGCACAAAGAAATGACATCTCAGCACAAAACCTCTGTAAGAATACAATGCCACCAAAGGTGCCCAGTAGCAACCTGTGACTTTCCACCTGCCTAACTTGTGCAGTCACAATCCACTACTACCTAGAAGTTTCCTCTGTCACTTTAGGATTCACCAACGTTATACAGGTTTACAGTTACAAAACATAGCGCACCTGATGCTATGCAATGACATTTTCCTTCCAGCCCATTCATCATTGATCCATTTCTTACTACTACTGACCAAATATTTTATATTATATTCAAATATCAGTATTTACACCCGAGAATGCTCCAACGTTCAAATAATATCCAACTACAGCAGTTCTCAAACTTACCAATGAAGAGCTAGAGGACGTAAAGATGAACAAAAGAAGGGCTGAAAGCTGGAACTGTAATCCAGCACGGTAGACTTATAACACAGTTGATGTGTGGCAGATGAGTGTTACTCTCACCTCCTCTAGTTCTTTGGTCCTCTGTTGGATCTGTTTGTTGAGTGATGTAACCATGCGACGATGCTGCTGCACAGGGCCGTACCGCTCTGGACGATCCTCGGCAGAACGCTCTGCCTGCAGGGTCATATATTGCATTTATATTTATGCACTTGGCAGATGCTTGTATCCAGAGTCACAATTATAATCATGGTATAACTGTAGGGTGAATGCCCAAGGTCTCGTATTGGTAGTGTTGAGTGATTGTCCAAACCGGGGATCAAACCTTAGTCTGCCATGTAGAGGTTACCCAATACACTTTACCAACCACATACAGGTCAGACATGCAAGTCTATGAACTAAACCAACAACTGATTAAAAGGACAGAACAACTGATAGCTGCAATATTATGAGCCAGGCTACTCACCTTCTCAGCATACTCAAAAGCAATCTGTTTTATTTCTTCAGACTGCAGCCCCACAATCTGCCCCACTGTGCTAGCAGTCAATCTTCCCTATGAATATGAATAATGATATGAGACATCAGAATTAAATCAAGTTTTCTTGACAGATTTGAATCCATATTTTGCTGGTTCTTCACAGTTAACTGTAAATCTCAACGGCCTTATGTTACTTTTTCTTAGAGCTTTGATCCAGTCAAAAAGGCTAAAAAGCTTACTGTACCTCCTCAGTTGCCATTGCAGCCATACCAGTCATTAGAGCTTTGATTCGAAGCTGGAAGAAGAAAGTTTTTTTAATAATATAATAATGTATTATATTACATATTATATTATTTTATTTACATAATATTATATATGATATAATAAAATATAATAAATAAAAATATATAATTATAAAATAATAATAAAAACATTCATTAAAGAACTGCCAGCTTTGCTATTGAGCACACACTTCAAGCCTTTTTTCTTTTAATGTTAATACTGTTTGAATAATAATTTACACCAAATGAAATGAGATTCTGGATTATGAGCTTTAAGCCATACTGATCAACAGTAAATCAAAAAAAGGCTTGAAATGCCATTTTATGATCAATGAATATAAAATACATGGCATTTTACCTTTTTGAATTAAATTATGAACAACAACAATGTACTTTTTCACGCTATTCTAATGTTTTGATGTGGCACTGCAGAGCCAATGCACAGAATACAGAAACAAGTTCAAGTACAATCATGTCATCTGCTTGGTCATGTGACTGACCTCCTCAGCCGCTTGGAGGTCCTCCTCCTCGGACACCTCAGTCATGCCAAGGGGCGTGCTCTGTGCACCTTGAGCCAACAGGAGCTTCTTCTCCTCAGACTGCAAATCATTGACAACATCACTAAATTACATAGCAGTACAGTAGACCAAGTTCCATTAAAATATAGTGTAAAAACCTCTGACTGGAAAGAAAGAGCTATTATAATACTCACTTTGTCTTGTTTAGAGTGCTTGCTAAATCCATAACGCCTGGAAAAAAAACATCAACATTATGGGTCTTGATCAACTGAATCATAATCATATGAAGAATGCTGCAGGAGAACATATCAAGCTCCAAAAAACAAACATTCAAAAACAAACCACACAAAATCATTTTATGTTTTCATGCTGCTCCATCTAAAGCATAAAAAAATAAAGAGAATGTCATAAAAAAAAAACAAATGATGCAGTAACTAAACACAAAATGACAGACAGCCAGACTAAAGAAATCCAATCAGCCAATTCATCTCGAATGCTTTTGTTATATTAAGCATCGTGGTTCTCAGAGGACTTCTGAAAACACACATACTTACTGCAGGTAGAAGGAAATGGTTAGGCATGGACTGATGGGAGAGGAGAAGAGATGGACAGAAGAGGAGAATGTGAAGAGTGGAAAACAGAAGGTGAGGGGAGATGTCTAGCACAGATGGCCTGAACCACCAACATTACTGAAATGGCTGGAGGGAATACAGCTGTGCCACACACCGCAATGTTTTTAACTGATATGCTCATTCACCATCATTAAACATTGTTTTACATTCAGAGTGAACTGACAGTGTACGTTAAAGACTGAAATACAGAAAGATGATATAAAGGAAAAGCCACTGAAGTAACTGATGAATAACAGAGAAGTCTGTGTATGTGTGTGTGTGTGTGTGGGGGGGGGGTATGTTACCTGCCATACTCCAGCAGGGTGGAATGAACTCTGGACTCTTCATCCAGAAGTTCTCCTGCATCAGCCTGTCTCTTGTATCGCCTCTGGGGAGCATACACTTCCTAAAGAGAGACACATATGGTTTTCTTTTCGTGGTATAGGTCTAAAATCCAATTCAATCAATTAACTTTGCCTACAGACTGGGAAGGTACCATTGTGTTTAATTTAGGATCTAAGCACTGGAAGTTTTGCACAGTGACAACCAGTGTGTCTGGCTGCTTTTTCAAACTTGTAGAGCACACCTTAAGACTGTAAAGATTTTTCTTAAAAGTGGCGCTAATACTAATTGACTGTGGCAATGCTGACAAGGGACATGCAAGTTTTTCTTTGCATTTCTGCTGTGAACCTCTGGTAATCTCTGCTGTTCTGTAATGCATTCTAAAGAAAGGTGAAGTCAACATCACATTAAAAGTGAGTGTAGCACAGTGCAGAAGTTACATACAGGTATTTTTATACATTTGTGTTCCAATTTAAATGGTGCAGCAGTTATATACAGATGTATACTAGGATTTCTATACATTGTTAGTAAAGCTGGGCGATATGGCCAAAAATGTTATCACGATAAATTTTTCTATATTGATCAATCTCGATAATTATCACAATATTAAATTTTCTAACACCGTAATAGTTTTAAACAACATCTTTCCAAAAACATCAAACTAAATACATGAAATGTTACTATTTAAAATATAAAATTGTTTATTGCCAGAATATTGTAGCATCTGGCTGGACGCGTTGAAAGGATCGACGAGGAGGAGCCATGAAGCAACTGTATTACACGTCAGAACTCATTGTCAAGCTGCTTAGACACTAAATGGAAACAAACTTTAATGCTGATCGAATTCTATTGTCCCGGCTTATCATCGTCATTGAGGGAAAACTTATCGTGAAAAAAAATTTTTTCTTATCGTTTTATCGTCTAGCACTAATTGTTGGTGCTTCTGGTGATTTCTGATAAGATTTGTGATTATTTCCACACAAAGCTGAAGTCATTCTCTTTTGAAATGGAGTGAGGCAAATTATGAAAAAGCAACACATTCTAAAAAAGGATGAGACAGGGGCAAAAAATAACAAAAATACTAGTTTGGGGTAAAGAAGCTAAGTAATGATGTGCTTTCCAACAGGTGAGTGTAAACAAGATTTGATATACATGTACTATCCACAAAAGGCAAAGACTTTGAGCAGCAAAGAAGGGCATAGGATCTTGTTTGTCAACAAATACATGTGAAAATTACTGAAATGTTTAAAAACAATGTCCTGTAAAAACAATTAGAAGGACTTTGCATATTTATCCCTCTAGAGTGCAAAATATAAATAAATGATTCAAGTAATCTGGAAGAATTGTGTAAAGAGCAAGGGCACAAGCCTAAGATGCATTGACATCTCTGGGCTCAAATGCATCCGGGATGGACCATCACGCTGAGGAAATGTGTACTGTGGTCAGAAGAATCAGTACTCTAGATCTCTTTAGAAACAGACACGATGTGCTCCATACCAAAGACAAAAAGGACCACCTAGACTTTATTAGCAACAACTCCAAATCCCAGGGTCTATCATGTGGTTGTGTAAGTGCCCTTAGCATAAGTAATTTACACTTTTGAAAAGTACATTAAGATTTTACATCAACATATGCTGCCTTCAAAATGACATCTCCAGGGACAACCATGCATAATAAAACAATACAAAACCACAAGCTGCACCCAGTAAAAAGGTTTGGCTGTGGAAAAAAAATAGGGTATGGGGACAGAATTGGCCTGCCTGCAATCCATGGAACAAAGTGACACCTGAAACAGTTCACTGCTTGGTATCCTCAGTGCCAAAATGTCTTAAGTGTTGTGGGAAGGAATGGCAACAGTACAAAGTGGTAAATGCTTTACCATCCTAACATTTTCACTGGAATGGATGTTTATTAAAAAAGACCAGACAAATCAGGAAATATATTGGGTTCATACTGTCTGCAGTGAAATAAAGGTTAAATATAAGAAACACTGCTTGTTTCACTGATTTTTTTTTTTAAAGTGTCCCAACTTTATGTTACTTGAGGTTGTACAGAAATTATACATATCCGCCCACACACAGCATACTTACAGACACCTCCACCACTGCTGTCACAGCTTTTTCCTTCCTCTGCTTAAACTCTTCATCCTGAAATAGAAAAAAAACCCACAAAATGTATGTGTCCCTTTGTGCAGACCAGATCAGTAATTTGAAGCATGTCTTAATTTAGTGGGCATATGATTTTAATGCATTCTCTTACCTCAGGAAAGGTATGCGTTTTCTGGAACTGAGAGATGGAATATGCACGAACATAATCTCCCATTTCCTCCCGAGTCTCTATTGCTCTCTTCACCAGCCACTGCAGAACACAGACACACACTCAAGCTTCACTTCAGTAAAGTATTTATATAAGCTACAACTCTCTGACCTCAGTGATGAGGTTCTTATATGATTATTTTAGAAAACTCATTGGTGATTCAGTGCATTATATTTACATCAAATTATAAATTATACCTTTATTTAAAATGATTATAATCAAAAATGACTGAATATATCATCTCAAAATTACTGCATTCATCTCCTCACCTCTGAATTGATTACTCAAAGTTTACTTCTATTACATCTTACTAAATGCAATCTAAGCACATGGTGACTATGCACAATAGAAGTTTTAGTTGTGTTCACCTGTATAACAGGGAAAATGTGGATAAAGTCAAGCCCCTGAATCTGATGGGGCTCTAGTCTGTGAGGGCACTTCATTCTGGGTAGAACAGAAACAATCTTCTCCGTCAAAGCTCTAAAAGAGAATATGTATTAGAATGTGATACTTATAAAGACATTGTTCATATAACAATAAAATAACAATAATATAAGCTTTCTATAGGGAATTGTTTCCTTACAACAACCTTCATGTAACAATCCAACCAGCATTTATTTAAAATACCTTTTGGACTGAAAGCTTTATGTAAAACAATGTATTAGATATCAGGCAATGTAAACATAACTATTACTTGTGATGTATTTATGGGACAAAGCCTTTAGAAGCATTACACACACTGAACATCTGGTTTCAAATGTCCTTTGTTGACAAGTTGGTACGTTTATGTATAATTATATTTTGCAAACAACTTTTTAAAAATTGCTTAAAACTTACATCTTCTGGCCAATGGTGGAATTTTCTTGGAAGAGCAGATCAACATCTATGTCAAAGTTGCAAGTTGTAATGCACCACGTCATCCCTCCAACCACCTAAGAAAAGATATTAAAAAGGTGTGGGAGGAAATATAGCAGAATGCCTGGCGGAGTGAGCTTGGCTCAGTTTATTCTAATGTGACAAATATGGCCATCAGTTAATACATAATTGTTTGATCGTGATTATTTTAGATGACTGCAATTATTTAATTAAATCACTATTATGGGGGCAGCCATGGCCTAGTGGTAAGGATCTGGTCTTGTGACCAGAAGGTCGCCGGTTCGATCCCCAGACAAGGACATGACTGAAGTGCCCTTGAGCAAGGCACTTAACCCCCTAACTGCTCCTTGGGCACCGGTGGATAAAGGCTGCCCACCGCTTCGGGCACAAATTCTCACAGTTTAGTGTGTTCACTAGTGTGTGTGTGTGTGTCTGCATAAATGGGTTAAATGCGGAGATCAAATTCCGTTGTGTGAAAAATCACATTGGCAATTGGTTCATCTTAATTTAAAACCACAGTTTTTCTCCACAGTCACTAGCACATCTTTCAATGTTTGTTTATTTTCCAATGAATAGATTCATATTAATTATATTAACTTTAACTTTTTGCCAATGTGATTGCACACCAGGGAATTTGACCTCCTCATTTAACCTGTGTGAAACACACACACACACACACACACACACCTGTGAACATGTGCCTTAAGCAGTGGGCAGCCCTATCCATGGTCTCAAGTCACAAGACCAGATCCCTAACCACAAGGCCACAGCGGCCCCAACTAAAAATAAAGCTTTAGATGTCAGCAATGGAGCTAATCATGATAGGTACAGTGACAGTACCTTATCAAATGGTGAAAGACCCTTGATACGTGCTCTGAAATAACCAGCTGCCAGCAGCAGCTCCAGGATTTCAGCCAGCTTAATGCTCTGCTCCTCATCTTCACGAGTCTCTACCTGTAATACAACAACACCTTGACTGTGATACACTTTCTGCTGAAGTGAGGGTTCATGTCTTGATAAGATCTGAGTAATATACACATGCTGAAAACATCACTTGTGATATGTATTATGGATTGAAAGGTATTACTGAATAAGCACAGGTTTAGTAGGCTCCAAGGAGATCATTATTCATATGTTTGGCTTTTCTCTCGTTCCCTTCACTAAGCAAAAGAATATTAAAATACACATTTTAAAGGGTTCAGAAGATAAAGGAAGCAAGCTACACAGCGCCCTGTTAGTCTGGCCACATCAACAACAAAATTCCTGAGAGCCTGTGATTTAAACACTAATCACATCTGAGCGTCTTGTTATTTTATACATATTATTAACTAATCATACCTGAATGATATTTCCCTCCTGGTCGTACTGAGCACCGAGTTTAGATCCTGTTCTCACTCTCTGAAAAACAGAGGTGGCCGCCATGTCGGCTAAGTCATGTCACATGACACTGACGATCACGTGGGCAGAATAACGGTTCTGATTGGAGCTTTACACCACCTACAGCAGAGCCATGTAGAGAGGTTTATTACTGTGCATTGCGCTGTTTATTGAACGTGTAGACATTCAGATACATAACTTTGAATGTTGGTCATTAGTGGACAAGAAATGCATTGATTTACAATATTTATACCCACACTGACATTGTTATATCAACATATTTTAACTGTTTACTGCTGTTAACAAAATATGTGAGGTAATCATATTTGAACATTGCATTTGTGCTCTTTTTTAAACAAATAAAGACCATACAAATATGCTTAATGTTTGGTTTATTAAACATAATGAACAATGACATAATAACAAAAAACAATAATGACATAATACCAAAACCCTAAGAATAGAGACCCAGCCTGAATGGTGAAAACAAAGGAGAAAAGGTTAGACATACCCAGTGAAATAGTCACTGTTTTTTAGAGGAGGGTGCCATGTTGGTTAGCTGCTCATTCACACACCATAGCAATGCTATATCACTCAACACTGACCTGTAACATCACTGGTCATCATCCTGCAGCACTCCAGCATGCAGCATCACTACAGCATGATACTGTAAAATGATGGCATATAATACATATTTAGTATGATTAATTGTATAATTAATTTACAATGTTAAGTCCCTTACATAATATGGCAGTATAATAAATATAATATGATTCTTTATTGCTGGCTCTTTATTATTAGTATGTCTTTTTAAATCTCACCATAGTTCAGTCCTAAAGATCTGCAGCATCCAGGGCATTTACAGTAGGGCTCTAATATACAATCACAAGATTATTTATAAGTATATTATAAACATAATCCAGAAATAGAATACATGTTTAGTATGATTAGTCGTATTTTACTTGGAAAGTGTAGACTAGAATTATCTTTTTTTTTTCAAAACTCCAGCTTTTCTCAAGCTTTTTATTTCTTTTGCCATCATTCCAAAATCAGCTGAGCTGCATCATAACATAGAAAAGTAATGGCAAAATCAGAAAGCCATCCAAATAGACCTTTTGAGATCCACTAGTCCAATATTTGAGTTGTTGGTTCAATATTACTGTGATTAATGGTTAACTATAAGTACATAGAGACTACAAAGTTAAAAAACGACAGAAAAAACGATGGCAGTTTAATTATTATTTGAACAACCTCACCAGAGGAAAAAGTTATAATTCATTCTACAATATTATATCATGCATGTTATGTAGTATTGACTTAGCTCTTTAAAACTACCAAAATTATTTCAATCATCAAAAGTTATTATTATAACATCACTAATAAACCATTAGAGTATGTTATTATTTTTATACTAGAAGATTCTTTGTTCACAAACTTACTCAAAACATAACTGAATTTAAATTACTTCTCAAACTGTAATCATACAAACCAAAAAATGTCTGACTTTTCTTTTTGATTAGAAAATTGATATTTGTTTGGCCTTCCATCTTGTTCATGTAGGATATTGCATTTGTGTGTGTGAAATATTTATCTTTTTATGTACAAATGTTTGTTAAAATTGTTTCATTTTGGTCATTTTAATGTATGTTTGTTTTTTTATGTTTTCCAAAGATCAGTTGTTAATTGAATACCTTCTTCGAAATAAAAAAATGAGAACGGTTTGTAATATTGAGCAGAGAAGTGCTCTTGTCCACCTAAAACATGAAAAAAGTGTAGTTCAATGAAGTTTTTGTGGGCAACGATGACGTCAGGAAGCAGTAATTTGATTGGATGTGGAATTCAGCCAATCACACAGGAGAAACAGAAGTGGGAGCGCAGCCTCGGTTCTGCTTTGAGATTGTAAATAAAGCTGACGTTAGCAAGTTAGCATAGCGGGTCTTATATTGTTATTGAGTACTTTTTATCTCCCGTTAAGGGTCCGAAAACCTGAAAATGGTGAGTAATATGGTTTTCCTTTAATCTGACTGAGATACCGCGGTGTTTTTGTACAGTAGCGATGTTACTGACCTCCTACACAGGATAAATGTACTGGTAGCGCTATTAGCCAAATTGTTTAATTTAGTTTTCGAACCAGCCTTACAATAACATTTGTTTATTAACACTAGCATTGTATTAACTTTGCCTTAATACGAGTTTCTTGAGTTAATATAGCTAATGTCATGACTTAAGCTGACCTGTGTAGTTTTCTGGTTGTTATGGCTAATGTAGGTTAGCTGGTTAGCTGGCTCAGTTCGTTGACGGGCCTTCGCTTGTCGATGATGTGGCCTAACGTTACCAGTTGTCGTTTTCGGACTATTTCATCTAATCTCCACTCTCCTTCTGTCTAAAGGGACTCTATTAATCTAACTGTAGTTACTTATAGTTTCTTTTTGGTGGTGTATTTTAGTGTACTCGTGACATTTGAACCGGATGAAGGACTTGTCCAGTCAGACACTGACGTTCAGTTACTTTTCGTTGTTTTGAGCTGCCGGTATGATGGTATGCAATGTTGTGGTCTTTATGTGAGCTTCATATTGGTACTGACTTTTTAGTAGACTCGTGCAACAACAACAACAACAACAAAAAAGCCTCATTACCTTTTACTTTAGAGTAAATGATTATTTTAATAAAATACTTTATCTGTTCATAGGAATCATCCTGAGTATAAAATGATAAATACAATATTTCTTTATACAAAGTCTTGTCTGACACTGTTGTTACATGCTAGTGCATCTCAGAAATAGAATATCGTGAAAAGGCTCATTTGTGTTCATAATTTAATTTTAAAAAGGTGGTTTAAGCCTATTACTGACTGTTGATCAGTATAGTTATTAGTTCATCCATCTTCTCAACTGTTTAATCCATGTCAGGGTAGCTCTGAATCCTCCTACCCATTCAGTGTGCACTGGATAGGGCATTCCACTATTTTAACTCTAGCCAGGACAAGACACTAATCCATTACTGGCCACACACACTTCCATTAGGACAATTTAGAGTACCCAGTTTGCAAGACAACCATGTTTTTGGACTGTGGAAGGAGACCAGAGATCCCAGAAGACACCCACACAGACATGGGGAGAGTATGGTAATATGGAGACTTGAACCCAACCCAGCACTGAGAGGCAAGCACGCTAACCACCAAGCCACTGTACCTCCCAGCTATTAGTTCATGAAAATCATAAACCCAGTATCTCAAGTTATTAGAATATTTCATTGTGAGTGTAAAATATTGTTCAAACAGTATCAACAATACAACAAAAATGCATTGAATTGTCACTTGATGTGTAATTGAATATAAAATACATTAGTTTTCCATTTTGAATTAAATTATTAACACAAGTGAACTTTTTTTATGATATTACATTTTTGGAGATGCATTATTATGCCTTGTAGCTTCAAAAGATCAAAATGCACACCAAACCAATTGACTATGATCAGGGAATTATTAGTGAACCTTTCCTTTAAGATGGCAGAATGTTTAATTAATATTAATAAAATAACAAAGTGAATAACTAACCAATACATCTGCGGAGCTTCCTGATCTTATTGTTTGTGTTGCAGGTGTGGTGTGAAGTTAGCTGACAGTGGAGGAAGGACTAAGTAGCTGTGTATTGTGTGGTTTTTGCTCTGTCACAACAGCTATGGCAGATGCTACCACATCAAGTAGCAATGGTGTGGCCCGACGGGGTCCGTACATAAGTGTGATAACAAATCGCACAACTAACCTGCTGATTCGGGGGGCCATGCTGTTTGGTGTGGGTGTGTTTCTTGCACTGGTACTAAATCTACTGCAGGTACAGCGAAATGTCACCCTCTTCCCTCCGGACGTCATCAGTAGCATCTTCTCTTCAGCATGGTGGGTTCCACCTTGCTGCGGCACAGCTTCAGGTAACACTGTTTCTCAGTTAGAAAGTAAACTAGTAGTAAATCAACATCAGCAGATGTGGGCAACAAATTTGAATAGAATAAAGGGAAAAGTGTGGGAAAAAAACAAATTGTTTACAAAGTTATCATTCACTTTGCACTTTTTACAGAATTTGTTTAAACTCTAATTGTATTTTTTTCTCTCTCAATGTTCATGGTACACTTTTGCATATATTTTGAGATTGTATCTTTTTCTGAATTTGGACAATTTGTGAAGTCAGGATAAGATTAGATTTGGAGAGGTTATGACCACAGCCATGATTATACCTTCTAAATGATAATTCAGTGTTTAGCCATAATCAGTATAGATACATTTTTGCTGGTTTTACAGTTACTGAAATGACAATTGTCATAAACTTGTAAGCTCACCCTGTGTTCTTACTGGAAACTTCCTTTCTGCAAAATTGCATTAGACAACTGCTACACTAAACAAAGCAATTCTTAAAACAATACAGGCATGGATCAATATTGATACCATAGACAACTGTTAAAAAAGTTTATCAGCTGCTTCAAATCCTTTTTTTCCCCACTGTTTTTGGTTATATTTTTTATGTTGTGTTATATAGAAGACAGTAAACATTTCGGCACAATGCACCATGAATTTTACTGTGAACTATGTATGTACTGCAGTTCCTGACAGCTTTTCATGTTAATTTTGTGTCAAAAATAAAAATAATTTTGATAAGCCATTTATGATGAGACATTCTCTGAGATTTTAACTTTATTTCTTTTTTCTCTCTTTTTCTTCACTTCAGCTCTGATAGGACTGCTGTACCCCTGTATAGACAGGCGCCTAGGGGAGCCCCATAAGCTGAAACGCGAGTGGTCCAGTGTGATGCGCTGTGTGGCTGTTTTTGTTGGCATTAACCATGCCAGCGCTGTATCCTTCTCACACCACATGAGAGCAGCACTGCTCTCTCTGTACTCTCATCACAGAAACAGTACACTTAGATGGACCTGCAGAAAAATAGAGCTTTATGTTTCTATGCTCTTCCTGCTTTTTAGCATATGAATTCAGGAAGACCTCTACTGAACTTTCCTGTTTTTTGTGTTTTATACAGAACAGACATATGTGCATTTGTGTGAGTTTGAGTTTCCCTCACAAATTGGTGAAACCAAGAGACAGAATATAATAATTGAGAATTTATTAAGAGCTTACAAAAAGAAGAGTTTGCTTGCAGTCAAAACAGTTTGAGAACTGTACAGAAAAGATGAATGAATTCTGCTGCTAATCAGAGCTCTGGTTTCCCAATCCCCCACACCTCCTCATATCATCTGCCCTCCCAATCTGCCCTGCAACAAAGAGTGACTCTATTGTGTAATACCTGTTGAAATGGGATGATGAGGCTGACAAGAATTGGCTGAAACTATGCAGAGATTAGTGGAAGTTGGGTGTGGTCAGGGCCAAAGCAGGCAAAAAAACATGAACCCCAAACCCTGTTCTCAGAACATTTTGTCCTCTCCTCCTAAGTTACACAAATGATTAATATTTGCAAAGGTTAACACACATTGTAAATATATAGTGACTCTGAAACCAAAGACATTTAGAAGGCTGCCTTGCATAGTGTCAGAAATAATGAATAACTAGATTCATGTTCATGCTATATAAATTTGTGTGCTACATATGTGTTTTCTTTGACCTCCTGGCTATCAGAAGGTGGACTTTGCAAATAATGTGCAACTGTCTCTGACCCTGGCTGCATTGTCGGTGGGCTTGTGGTGGACATTTGATAGATCACGCAGTGGCTTTGGCCTGGGAGTAGCAATTGCACTGCTTGCAACTCTAGCCACACAACTACTGGTGTACAATGGAGTGTTTCAGTAAGTGTCTTCCTTTCATTCCATTCTTTTTTTTAAGGAATCGTCTGTGAACAAAACTTTGACTAAAACCAGCACTATACTCTAAATGAAGAACACCCAGTCACCATGTTTATAATGAGACATCCTCCCATCCATGAATTGTCCACAGTTTCCAGTGTTACTGCCTCTAGCAGTGCTGAGATGTTCACCAAGGTCTCTCTTTAAGTATATTCTGTACTGTCTTGTTTGGCAGTAGTTTTGTTCTTCCAGTGTACTTCCAGCTGTGGAAGGCTTTCTGAAGACCTGTACCTTTAACTATTTAAGAAATGTTTTTGGAAATGTAATAAATGCTTTTATTTTTGTATATGTGCTTACAGGTATACCTCTCCTGACTTCTTGTATATCCGTTCCTGGCTGCCCTGTATCTTCTTTGCTGGTGTGATAACCATGGGCAATATAGGACGACAGCTTGCGCTTGTAAGTGCACACACAAACATGATCTCATCATTTGATAATAGAAACTGACATTCAGTAAAGTCTGACAATCCTGAGTGGTTTGTGTAGGATTCTTACAAAAATTGCTGCATTTAAGTAGTCTCATTTCTTTACTAAAAGCAATTTTGTGTGTTTTTTCTCTAGTATGAGTGTAAAGTAGTTCAAGAGAAGACTCATCAGGACTAATAGCATCATATTCTGATAGGAAGTGGGGGAAAAATGAGGAAACACATGAACCTTCACAAGAATGGAGTGATTTAAACAGATGCACTATTGGAGCAGATGGAGAAGCATAAACTATCTGGGAATTTTGGCAGGGAAATGTGGAGATTGGTGCTTACTCAGTGGTTAGCAGTACATTTAGGCTCAGCCTCTTCTGAAACGAAGCTAGCTGAAGCTGGGAATGACTGAAACGTTTCTGCCCTCTGACTTCAGCCTTTTCAAGTGTGTGAAATGGCTAAAATGCGCACATGCCTCTCCTCAGCCGCGCTGTTGAAACTCTTGGCTGTGATGTGCCAAACTGACTCAGACTGATCCAGCTGTACTTATCGGAATATTCATTCATCTTCTTCTGATCCATGTTCTCCACTCTTGTATGCTGCGGTGGTGTTTCTGAGGAAGAGTGTGAACTTAGACTACAGGCAGAACATGCACACTTACTGATTACACCATGGAAACAGAATACCTGGAATAGACATGCAGATCCAAGATCCATAACTGGGAGCACATTCTACTTAGAATGAAGAAGTAAATATTTAGAATTGACATATCCATGCTCTGCCCACAAATATCAGCAGCCATAGCATCTGCATAACATAACATCCACTGATACTATGCAGGTTTGGGTCTGGTTAGTACTTGAAAGGGTGATTTCCAAGGAAAGTCCAGTGTGGCTGTTGAAAGTGGTGTTGAAGGAGACAAGAGGGTGCTTGTCCTGTGTGGGGAAACTGAATGGATAAATGTGAGTTTAATAAGAGGTTAAAGGCTGGGGTTCAATAAGAGGTTAAAGGCTGGGGTGTTACCTTAATTTCCTGGCTAAAATGCCCATTACTAATCATCTCAATCTTAACTGGTTTCCTACCTTTCTCATTAACTATCTACCTAATGACAGATACGTGGTGAATGTTCTTAAGTGGACGTGCTGCTGGATATACTCCACATTTATGGTGGTTGATTTTGGCTCTTAAATGACAAAGCACACTGAGTATGTAGAAAATTATTGTATAAATGTAAAAGTAAGCAAGTACATACATCTTGCATAAGATTTTTTGGCAGAGCATGGGTAAGGTCAATTAACTTTAAAACCAGCAATTATGTCTATTCTAGGAATTCACTTCTGTGGTCTGCAGACAGGCATTATTAACAAAGTTTACAGTATATTTTCTTTCTTTGTGTGACTCCTCCGCAGCCTCATGCTCATAGTCAATGACAACATGCTCTTTGTGTGAGAGAAGGAGCATGATCAGTGTTACACCAAGTGTGTATTAACCTATACAACACTACTCAACTTTACTTTGCATTCCCTGTTTGCTCTGATGCGAATCATACATCAAACTTGTGTGTTGTCTTGTTTAAAAAGATATTCAACAGATTTTTCAAAATGTCTGCATAATTCTATAATTGAAGTGTAAATAAAGTCATTCAAGAATGATTTGATATGGTACACCAGTAGAGAAATGGCTGCAATATATCCCATGAATGGCCATGTTATTTACATTTATTTACTATCCAAAACCACCTATATGTGTCTTCTGGGTTTTGTATGTGTTGTTGGCAAATGGTAAAATAGTGGTAAAGCTTTAAAAAAAAAAGTATTTGAGGACTGTTTTGCCTTATAGTTCCCTGCTTCTACATTACCAGTGGCTGTTAGGCCAAAACCTTATCTTCAAACATTGTCTTAGACGTCTGACAGTATTCATAACCAATTAAGGAAATTAAATGGCTTTTAGAAGAACTGAGCACTTGGAAACACTTGGGTTCATATCACCACTGCTGTTATTCTTACCCTGCAAGTTCTTCTAGATTGGAGCATTTCAAAAATACCCATTTCTTAATTATGCAGAAATGTTAAAGAATCTGTGGAATTTCTCTTTACTCACACACAGCTGTATTTGTTTAATTTGTGCAGTCTTCTTTCTCACAGACCATCATAAATACCTGATAAAATTGTGATGGCATTAGTGAGAGAGATCACAATTAACAATGATCTTACTTACTGAATCCATTGACGTTTGCCTTAAGATTACAGGAATATTTCTCAAAGTCTCACTAAATTCAGTGATTTGAAAGGGACCTGATTGGAACGTCTGTTATTATTTCACCCAGAACATGAAACTGAACAGAAAGGGAAGTTTTTTAGGGTGGGGGTTGAAAGGGATGGTGAATTGTTTATTTAAAAATAAAAAGAAAAGAAAAAGTGGGCACTGAAAAAGGGAGAAACCTTCTTTCCGGTGTTACACTCTGAGGTAAAAATGTGTTATTGAATACTGTATGTTATGGTCACATTACGGATATAAGAAAATAATTTTATAAGTAAATGCCTGCCAGAATTCAGAAGATGTTTGAATTCTTAACCTATTTAACTTTATGGATTCTCAAACTATAAGTACAGTCTTAGACCAAATTATTCTTATGACCGTTCAGGACACACTTTTGATTGGACCAATGTGCTACAAAACTGGCAGCATCAAGACCTGTATAAGTTTATTGTTTTAATATGTCAGAGCTGAAGTTGCAGGGTTTCTGTGGATTCCCATCCTAATTTCAACGTTTGACTGGAAGAGATGCCAGCTCTGTTATTAAATAAAATAATTATGAAATGCATTTGTTGTTTGTGGTCTTACTGTTGGAAGCATAGATGTTTCTACCGGAAGAGAGTCATCATTAAATATCCTTAGAAATCCCACTTTCTCCTGATTATGGGAAGTATTGTATTTTTTGGCACTAGAGAAAGAAAAGGTATTTTTTGGGTAGTGGGTCATTCTCAGCACTGCAGTGACACTGATGTGGTGATTGTGTGTTGGAGTGTGTTACGCTGGTGTGAGTAGAGTGGTGCTGTAGTTAAAAGAGTGTACCAACCAAAACTGTCCAGGAACCTGTCCTGAAAACCAAAGGATGAGAGGATGACCAACACAAACCTCAGCAACAGATGAGCTACTATGTCTGGCTATCTACAAAGTGGATCCAGCAGGGTCAGTGCACCTAATAGAGTGGAGATGGTGTTTATAATCTTCATTAACACTGTTGTGTCTGATCAACTCATACTAGTGCAAAACATTTAACACATCACCACCATGTCACTGTCACTGCAGTACTGAGAGTGATCCACCACCCAAATAACAACTGCACTGTGGGGGTTATGACTATTGTTGAACAGGATGAAATGGGGCAAAGTATACAGAGAAAATCTGTAATTGTAGAACTACGAAGTGCACCTGTAAAGTCAGTGGAGCTGATAAACTGGACAGTTAATGTAATGTTATGGCTAATATACCCTACTCTACACCATATATTGTTACAGAGAAAAACAAGTACTGCTTTTTTTTTTTTTTTAGATTTATTGTTTTCATCATAATCTGGGCTCAGCAGGTGTCCTTTCATTGTTTGAACATTTGATGACAACTGGACCAATAGGGATGCTCCAGTACAGCTTAGAATGAAATGTCTATATCTTAACTTACATTGAAAGCAAAGGTTTTTAAGATCTCCTGTAATATTACTATTTTGGATATTTACCCTATATACATCTAACACTACCTCCTTCACACCATCAGAAAGCCAATCAGAGGAGATGATATTTACATTCAGCCACTTTAAAGGAACAGTAAAGAATACAGCCGGTGTGATTCTGAGGGATAACAAGGTTGGAAAATGAACTATAACTGTTTTTGGTACCTAAAACCACAACAACGAGAGAGATGGACTCCAGAGTCATTCAAACTATGTGGACTAATGGTCATTTTTTTCCTGAGCCTGTGTGTGTAATCTGCTTAACTGTATATCTGTGTGGTCTTACATAGATAAATAGCATGAGAAAAATAGAACATTGAATCACCACAGAGAATTATTCATGGCCATTTTTACCACTGACAGGCCAGAGTATATTCATACACATGCATGTGATCTGACCTGCTCAGATCTGCTCACAGTGAGAAAGCTCTTGACTGGGATGCAGTGATCATATCATGGGATTGGAGTCTTCTAAAACACATTATTAAAGCACTTTGAATGATTAATGAGCAGCGTCTCAATTAGTTGGCCATTATGTGCCATTTTTATTGGCTGTTCCAATGTATAGCTTCATTTTATATTAGTATGTTTTACCAACATACTGTATAACAGTACTTACATTTACAACCTGTTACATTTCATTCTTTAAATGTTTGTGATCATTGTTCAGTTATTTTTATTAGAAAGCATTTGGTCTTCATGCCTCTATGGAATTAGTTCTCCCACTATGACCATGATGCCACAGGTCCCACATTGCTATGTATGTACAGGTGATTCATCAAGAATTAATTAATAAAAATAATTTTAAAGCCTGTTTTGGGGAAAAGTACAATGAATAGAGGTGCACAGTCCTGGTTCTGAAGATCTGCCACCCTGTAGAGTTTAGCTTCAACATTAATGTAACACATCTGATCCAGGTGAGAGTTTCAGGGTCATCAGAATATCAGAAACAGGTGTGTATGAACTGGGCACATCTGCAACAGATAATAGTGGTGTTGCTACTGACTTGTCTGTAGTCCTGCAAGTCAACCAGAGGAATAGTGAGTACCACATGTTCACATATCTGTACTTTGGGACTTACTTTGGGTTATCGATGTATTGTGTAGTTCAAATTTACTGCAGTAGTGTGTTTGTTTGTTGCTCTGTAGTGCTACTACTTAGCCTATCCGAACATGATGTTAGCGTAGCATGACATTTTGTGTGGAGTGAATCTACTGTCCATGAGGGTGGTGTGTTGGCAGTAAGTACCCCCTGAGTGGCAGTGTTGATCTAGTCTCACACTACCAGTTCTCTCTAAGAGCTGCTAAAAAGCAGCCATGGTCTGATGGTTAGAGATCAGGTCTTGTGACCGGAAGGTTGCTGGTTCGATCCCCGGCCAGGTCCTGATTGAAGTGTCCTTGAGTAGGCACCTAACCCCCAACTGTTCCCTGGGTGTCGTGGATAGGGCTGCTCATTGTTTCAATGACATGTTCTCACAGCCTTGTGTGTGTGTTTCACTGCATGGGCTAAATGTGGAGGTCAAATTCTGTTGTGTGCAAATCATATTGGTTGAATCTAATCTACGTCTTTAGCCTCATAGCTGTGTCAGACTCTCCTTCCTCTACACTGATGATTGAGGTTCAATACCCATCTGCAAAGCATTTACTGTGTCAATTAGATATTAATAATTGTATGGCTATAAATATTGCTCAAGGCTTCATTGCCTATTTAAGGTGTGATTTAAAAGCTGCTTCTACCTCTTACTTATCTAACAGAAGTAACATTGTGGCCAACCAGTATGTTCACAGACATTCAGATGTGATCGATTGTGGAATGATCCACAGCCCAGACTTTGTTGTTGAAATAGAAAATCACTTTTCTATTTTCTAAGTGCTGGTTTGGCACTTTACACAAATCAATCATCAGTTATCAGTCAACAGTCTCATCAGGCCTAATAACATTACTACATTACTACTATTTATTAGCCATTTAAGTTATGATTTAGTACTATTTTCACACCAGTTAAAGACGTTTGGACACCTGTTTTATAGGTGTTTCTTGATGAATGGATCAATAGAAAGGGTCCAAAATAACTCGCAATGAAATCTCATTACATTTACACAAAGATCAAAACAAAACAAAACAAAAAAAATTACAAACCATTAGGATTTCTTAATGGTTTTGGTGTTTTTTGTTGATGGTTTACATCAACTACTATGACTTTCATGAAAACCGGCTTACCAGTACAGACAACTTTGAATCCCATTACCAAAACATTGCCTTGAGAAACAGTCACAAGTCCCCCATTACACCATTAGGCTTTTTCATATTTTGGTATTAAACCATCAGAAAACCACTAAATACCATTACTAATATTTAGAAACCAAGAGGAAGCCACTGAAATGTGATGGCCTTTATGATTTTTTTTAGGATGAGGTGATAGTAGACTTATTATAAAGACTAGTGCTTCAGTCTTGTATTGATTAAGGAAGCCACTGTCAAGTACTGATAATTAAATAAAGCTTATATTGTTTAATACTTGTTTGTTAATACAAAATGAAATGCATAATTAACATTTTATTAGGTTTGATGAGTTGATTGAAACATTGAATCAGTTTTCAGGAGAAGACAATATTTTGTAGGATTTGTATGGTGCCAGTTTGACCTTTCCATATGAGACGTGTCAGGATTGTGTCTGTATTTACACCGCTTGTCCTCATCTTGTGTGTATCTCTCGACAGTCACAGAGAGCTGTGGCTCTATAAACGGTGGATAAGAATGAAGATGAGCTCAGAGGGAATCAGTGTGGCGTCTGTGGAGAGCTGCAGGGCTTTAGCAGGCTGTGGATGATCTGCTACAGCAGTAGAGCTTTTACACAGGCCTGTCAGCAGCTCTGCTGAGGCTTGGAGCTCTGACTCACAGCCTGTACTGAGCTATAGAAAGAACCAGTAAGTAAGCAGTAACTTCACTGTCCCTGTGGGGAAATTATTTTCCAGTGAGTCACTTTGGCATAACAAATACAACAGCAGCAACAGCAGTGTTGGTGGAGGCCACAGGATTCCTGTGTTTGTATCAATTCCAATGACAGTGCAGTGATGGAGACACTATACAGTATAAATGGTGTCATCTTTTGAATGAGATGCAATACTGAGGTCTTAATATTTAAAACTATGATGATGTCTAGCTAAATTTCCCAACTCCTAATCATCCTCATTTTACAAAACTTGCCTAGTCTCTCAT
Organism: Crenuchus spilurus; assembly: GCA_036984385.1. Lineage (NCBI taxonomy): Eukaryota > Metazoa > Chordata > Actinopteri > Characiformes > Crenuchidae > Crenuchus > Crenuchus spilurus. Next base: position 39,595 of record BRDA01008791.1, read on the forward strand.
CACCTCTCTGACTAATAGCTGATGTGTGATGAGAATTCTGGTGTGAACTGGCTAACATAGCATCATCCAGGTGGATGCTGGACATTAGTGGTGGATGAGATGACTGATTATAAACTGAACACTCAACCATATATGCATCTCTGAGCAAACATTATATTGTTGTTCTGCAAACAATTCATTAATTTTGACCAAATTGAGTCTTTTTTTTGCTGTTTTCATGCATTGTCCTAAATAGTGATTTGCTTGTGTTCTGCTCAACCTCATTACAGTTTACTATCAACTTATTTGGGCAAGATTATGAGGAGAATGAGAAAAAAATGTGTATTTAAGGAGGAAAAATACCCAATTTGCTGATTTTTTAAGTGCTATAGATAGTTTGGGGTTCATAGTTGAATGCTAATTTGTACAGTTCCCCGAGGTGGTAGAGACATAGCTGCATGATGGTTTCTGTGAAGAGAAAGCAGAAGACAAGTGCATCGTAAACAGCACAATGAACAGCTGTGCACAGGGAAACAAGGCTTTAACTATGCCTAAACCTGTCAGTGGTGCGTGTCAGCAGAATGTTTGCTGAAGTGAATGTTGCTTCTGGTAGACAGACGAGCAACACAAGAAACAACTGAAAAAACACAAGTCCGCAGTTGCATACAGTTGAGAAGCTTCTGCCAAAATGTCACCTCAACTACCTGCTCGTTTGTAAATAATTAAACTTTAAGAAAAACAGCTCAACCTAAGATTAAAACAATACTTTTTTGAGTGAAGCTATTTTGTGAGAGAAGCAGTATCATATAGCATAGTCAATCAGTCTGAACCTTTCGTGTTCAAAGTTTGCGTTAGGTTTAGCTCTGAGGCTAATGTAGCTAACAAGTAAAGTATTAAATTATTCCTCTAAGTTACCTCTTATCTGTAGGTTCACATCATGTGACTGAGGCTGTACATAGCCCCACTGGCACTGTTAAAGGCACAGTATGTAATATTTCGGGTTATCTTTTAGCAGAATTTTATATAATCACTAATAAAAATGATTAAAAACACATCTAATCATTATAAACTAAGAAGTCGTTTGAGTATTTTACCTTAGAATAAGCTGTTTATATCTACTTTGGCCGCGGGTTGAACACAGACTGAAGCCGCCATGTTGCATCACCATGTTTCTACAGTAGTTTGAAAAGGACAAACGAGGCTAGCAAAACCCGTTTGTGTTGTAATGATGAATTGGCCACTCAAATTCGATGGCGCTGTAGCTTTGTTTTACCGTTGGCTGACATAAAACAGGAGAAGAAGAAGAAATAAACATATACCTCAATAAGAAGAAATACACGGAGGAGAAGCCAGAGGAAATGTTTTTTGGTTTATTTGTTAAGATGGCGGAACATTCTTATGATCATCTCAGACAGTGGCGGTTTACCAACACACAGTTTGTACACCAACCTTCACTGACGTAGATTATTAATCCGCCCCCTCTGGTATTCCCGGACTGCTGGTTACAGTCCGCTTGGAAGAGCTGCCGGCTGGCGAGCTGGAAGGCAGAGTCCGGCATGCTCTGGTTCAGCCATGTTTCTGTGAGACAAATCACCGCACAGTTCCTCATCTCCTCAGAAACATTCATCCTCAGCCGCAGGAGGTCCAGCTTGTTGTCCAGAGAGCGGACATTGGAGAGGAAAAGAGATGGAATCGGGGGACGTTTTTAGCATTAGCCTTTAGCCTGGATAGCACGCCACCCCGTTTGCCCCGCTTCTGCCGCTGGTCTTGTCTCCTCCACCGGCCTGTGTTTCACTCCAGCGGGCCGGTGTCCGGAGAAGCCGTAGTCTGCCCAGCTCAGCCCAAACCTTATTATCCAAAGTTGCTGCTTCTGTGGATAAACTGTCTCTTATCTGAATGAGTTTGGTTCGGCTGTAACTCAGCCGCCTAGGGCGCATGAATTCGAATGAAAATGAATTTTTTGAATGAAAAAAAAGTTTGATGTGTTTACTTTGTTACATTATCTTGTGTTTGTACAGAAAACAGCTAAGGTTTACAATAGCACTACTGACGTGCAGAAAATGGTTTGTCTGCATTGTAGCTATGATCATTTTATATATTACATTTCCTAAATTTCTAATTAAAATTAATCTTACCACTTGACATATCACTAGCTCTAAAGCTGCTATTAGACATCACGTTCAGGAGTATCAAAGATTTGACAGCCACCAAAGATTTGACAGCCACCGTAGAGACTTCTTTGTGTTTGGAGGGGGGGGGGCTGTGGAAATAGTTTTCAGTTGGTTGCAATATGGACACTAAACCACTAGATGTCGCTGGAAACTTCATACTGTGCCTTTAATGCATGCTCAGTGTGGGCTCCATGCACTGCACCAGGAACCATGCTGCACACCCACATTACATCAATAACCATACAAATGAACCTTAAAAAGAATCCTAGAGTAGTCTACACTCTTTAAAAAAGTTTATTTAGTAATGAAAATGGTTCTAGATAGAACTGTGAACCCAAGGGGGATTTGAAAAATGTGCTGTAGATGGTTCTATATAGAAGCCTTTTGAAAATATTTCTATATAGCACCAAAAAGAGTTCCTTTTTTATTACTACAGCAGAACCCTTTTTCAAAAAGTTTTTTGTAAGTTTCAAAAAGGTTCTGTATAGAACAAACTACAACACTTTCCTTATTACTCTGAAGACCCCTTTCACCATGGAAAGAACTCTATCCATCAGGAGGGTTCTTTATAGAACCATTTTTTTGTACTAAAAGCCCTTGAAGAACCATCTTTTTAAGGATGTAGGACATATATAATGTTTATAGACATTTACCAATAATACAATGTTTTCACACCAGTACAGTGTTATAAATGAAGTTGCATCCTCTGGATCTCCTGATGACCATGGGAAAGCAAAAATGTAGTTAGTTTAAATTATTTTCAATATCTGTTCTGTATATTTGATGGTATTTTAACTTTGACTGAAAGTCCATTTCAACATTATATCCTGTAATTGAAATTATATCAAAGATGTTATTTGAATATTTTAAAGATCCTAACTTTTGGTACATTACTAGAATGTTCTCAGTGCATCCTCTAAAACATGAAAACTGATTCTAGCAATTTTTCTTCTTTGTTCTTGTTTTAATTTTCAGAGCAAGAATAAATCAGAAATCTGCAGGCAGTTTCTCCACATTTATGACTTGTAAATCAAATATTGCCCAGCAGCAGAGGTTTCAGATTTGCAAGCTAAATTGAAAAAAAAAAAAAAAAACTAGAAAATTCTGCTGGAGTTAATCCCTTATTTTTGTAGCAGAATTGCTTTGTTTCTCTGGATTGCTGCTTGACATGAATAGGCTGTGAATAGGCTCTTCTGGGATGAAGAGAGACGGTGAGCAGTGAAGTGTAAACAGGAGTGACATTGCGTGAGCATGTTTACAGTGATGGACTGAGCAGAGGAGATGAGGAGGTGATGTTGAGGTGCAGCTCTAAACGCTGCAATGACAGAGAAAAGCTCATTACCCGTAGAGCATATCATACACCTGGCAACCTACAAACCCTCAAGACTCACTCAGACTACTACACACTGTCTGCTCTCTACAAGTAGAACACAGGCTTTATATACACTGATTTATTTGTTCATCTTAAAACATTTACTTTGTTTATCAGTAGATTACTTTATAATACCAGTAGAAATGAACGAATAGGGTTGAAGGAAGAGACTTTGGAACTGTGAGAAGTTCTGGGAAGTTTAAGAACTAATCATAAATGATTTGACTGAAATGATAAACATAACACAACAGTGATGCTCTTCATCATTTTTTGTAAATTTTAAAAGTCTCTGGATTTTAATACAGACTCATCATTAAGGAAAATGAGTGTCATTCGTATATTGAGTGCAACAAACAAACCAGTTGTATCCAAATTTCTCATTATCTTAAATGTTGATCAAAAATATGTTTGGTGTCTGTCTCTTCAGTTTTCCATTAAATTTAGTCAGCTAATGGGACTTACAAGTAATGAATGCTTAGTCATCAAAAGATGAGTGTATTTATGGCATACAAATGTCTGTTATCTATGAAAATGACAAACTTTTCCTGTACTACTACTGCTACGTCTTCTGTTTTTAGTAGCAGGTTGCTACCTACTTTGGCTGCTATTGTTGATTTTAGCAACAAATGTACAGTTTTATTAGTGCAAAAGTATATTTCCATTGACAGTAGTATGCCATTCAGTGTCAGGTTTTGTTACAGTATATTTATTATATTATTTATTTATTATATTATTATAAATATTATTTGCCAGTTTATGGGACTGCATAGATTAGGGCTAAAAAGTCCAAGGAAGTCAAAGCAAGACAAACACCAATTCATGGATGTATCCACATATAGTTAATTTAACACATTTCTGCAACAGATCACAGGCAGTGACCCAAAATCACCACTAGAGGGCGCTCCTCTACCACATATAATACATACAACCTCTGCTCTCACCACTGATCATTTAAAGACAACAGAATAGTAATATATCTCCTACTGAGAAATGCAGACTAGCAGTATTATTGCTAATCTCAATATTGTTGGTTCTCAAGATGCCACATTTCTGTTTCCTGCACACATACACATGTGCACATGACCTCAAGGTCAAAGCTAAGCTCTGTTTCTGATTTACTAAAGAGCCAGTGAGAATGCAATTTACAACTGTGAAAAATGCTGTGCACCACCAGCACTGCACTGTGCTCATGGGATTACACACACACACACACACAATAAATCATACATGGTGTGTGAGAGAGTGTGTTAAAGTATTCTTCTGTTGAGATCACTGTCTGCTTTTGCAGCTGTATACAAAAGGGTCATATCTCTCCAGACACATGCTTTCAGGTAGGCCTCTCACCACACACACACACTACTGGCCACTTTTAATTTTTGACTACTTTGCACAAATGCTAAGTTACTACAAGGCCACCATTTATAAAACCTTCATGTGTGTTTATTATTTGAGCTTGAAGTGACTGTATGAGAAAACTGCTATTTAATGATTTATATGTATGTAATTTTATGCATCATTAAATTAAATATGCATGCTTTGAAAATGAACAGTGAAAACATGTATGATCAACAAAAAAAGGATCAGCTGTAGAGAATCTCATGCATTGTTTGCATTTCCCTGTATTGGAACAATGCTACACTGCCTGTAGTATGAAATGCTAAGTTAGTGAATAAATAAATAGATAATTAGATAAATTTAACAATGAATAGATTCTCCTCTCACCTGATAAACAGACACTGTTAAGTATTTACCATCAATTCACTTGATTCACTTGATATGATTTACATAAGTGTGAAAATGCATATGTGGTGATTTATAAAATGTGAATCTGATGTAAAAATATGTGTAGTTGAGTGTTTCCAGTCTACAGTGGTGCTAGTATGCTACAGTGTATAATTTGTAAACATTGTGCATTTATAAATCAGTTGTATGCAAATAAGAACAATTTTTTGAATTGAATTCAAGATATTTTGAATTTCAGTTTCAGCATACGTAGCAGTTGTAATTTAGACATCTGAATTATTGAAGAATTGTTACAGAAATGAAATTATGTTGTAATCTTGATGTTGCTCGAAGAAGTCCTTGTCATTCATATTAAATATAAAATATTCACTTTTAGCCTCATTCATTTTTTAACCATGTTTAGTCATTTATTTATGGACTGTTTTCAGTTGTTACCTTTTGTCTCCTATTCATATTTCAGTGCAACATTCAGAGTACACTACCGGTTAAACAATTTAGAACCCCAATTTTCCAGTTTTTTTTTTAAAATGACTGAGTTTAATGTCTCATTGATTCTGAAATGAAAGCACAGGAGTTAAATAAGAACTCATGGAATCAGTTTACAGACCAAAATGTGTCTAAACTTTGGACACAAAGCTGCACCTTTGTCAGATATAACAGCTGAACACACTCGTGACTTTCTTTCTACAACAGACATCAAACATTCTTCAGACAGTTCTTCACTAATCTGCTGCAGAACGTCACATAAATGTTGGCACTTGTAGGTTTGCTTTGCTTTTCACTTCATCCTAAATCAGCTGGATGGGGTTTAAGTTTGGAGACTGTGCTCCACTCCATGTTTTCAAGCTGACCATCTTGTTGTTGTTTCCTGAGGTAGTTCTGGCAGAACTTGGACTGATGATTTAGGTCATTATCTTACTGTAGGATGAACCCCTGACCTACTAGGCACAAACCAGAAATGTTCTAAAACTTTTGACCAGTAGTGTATGAAATGACATTTGCAGTGGTGACTTTTGGTTACAATTGACTTTTGCAGTTTTAGGTGGTCTACATGCCATTTTAGTGAATGAATAAATATTAAAATATGTTTACTGATTAAATGAATTGATTCTCCAAATCTGCTTATAAGATTAACAGAGACTGTAATGTAGTCATCACCAATTCACATGATTTTATTTACATAATTGGTGGCAGTTCACTTTAATTTACGGTTTGTGGCTTTAGGCACTGAATTTACATATCCTAAACTGTACATGTTCACAACTATTCCACAGTTAATTGCCATTATTGTTGAGATATTCATATGGAAATGACATTTTGAATCAAGTGAATAATTCAGCCCTTTTTTCTAATCTTCCATCCATCCATCCTGTATGTCTGTTTGTATGCATATATTCATCCATCCTTTTTTGACTCTGGCTCTGTGTATGTGAATGTGTATGTGAATCTTTTATTTTCAGATGATTGACCCAGCATGTTGCAATGTGTCCCCTTCAACACCTTCCTGAACTTACCTGCGGCTCTGTACGCTTGTTTTTTTATGACTCAATATCTTTCTACTGAATTCCACTTAGTCACTTTGTCTATGTCTGCCGCAGGGCCTGGCCTCTGCCGCAGGCTCCTCTTCACCCTCTTATGGAACCACACACACATGCAAAACAGCCACTCAGAAAGCCACTCCATCCTGCCACAGCCACTGGTTGGAGCAGCTCCAGCAGTGCCGGAATCCCAACGCTCATCATTAATCTCGCTCAGTGGGAGGGAGCAGGATGGAGTGAGAGAGTGCTTTCAGACACTTTAAAGCATAGTTTCACTGGCTGGTTGGGTTCTGTCACTCACAACATTGCAGGTCCATCACACACTCACACATCAGGCCTATGGGGCTCTCTATCTTCATTCTGCTCTGCCGGATGAGGGGAGGGGCTGCAGGTGTACTGTTGCCTGTAGAGAGGTGTCATTAGTGTGTTTTTTTGTGTTTATACGCATGCTGAGTGTGTAAGAGGATGTTGGATTGATTTAAAAAAAAAAAAAAACATACTTCCCAAGTAAACACCTGGTATGAATGCTTTTTATTACGTGATGGTACTGGAAAGGTGGTCCATAAGGACACAAGAAGTCCCATTTCCAGTGAGGCATGAAAAACAGATCTAACTACTTAGATATTATGTTAGACATTCCGTAGTACTGTTCAATGTAAAGTCTTCCGTCTGTTCCATGCCCATTTTCCTGCCAGTTCAGTACATTGTAAATGTTTAGTGTAGTGGCAGATTTTGAAAAGATTTTATATAACAGCTTGCTGCAGATACCTATACTATAATTTTTTATAGAAACATTTTTTGGTGCTTACTTTATCTTTTTGGTTCCTGTGGGACTGTTTTTGCTGCATCACTATTGCACGGCTTGACCAGAGACTCGCCTGCTCCATCACATGTCAAAATAAGTCAACATCTATTCTTTTTGCCAGCAATTTTCAAAGCAAAGTTACACTCATGGATTTGTCATATTACATTGAAGAGCTGTCAGTCCTGATCTTCTCTTTGCTTGAGTGGATGAATGTGTGTGAAATTCCACAAAGAAGGATTTTCTAAGTTACTTAGATGGCTTAAGCCCAACATTGGAGATTGTCCATATGAACATCCTGCTGCTCTATTCCCCATTGGACAAGTTTGACTTTAGGCTTCAGTTACCTAGCTAAACTGAGAAATCTTGGCATAACCCCCTGGTGCTTGGCTGGTTCTGTTGTAGTGGAGTCCTCTGCTGTAGTGCAGGTGTCTGAGAGCTCAGGAGGCAAAGGGCATGACCTTGGTGTGAGTGGGGCCAAATAGCTGGTTTTAAACGGTGCTACAGCCACCTGTTCAGAGTCAAAGGTGAGGGTGAACCTCCACATCAGAGTTCACCAACTACACACACATATACACACACAGTTTAGAACACACACAGCTTACATTCTGCTTTAATAGGATATGAAAGCATCATGCAACACAAAGAACTGGATTGTAATGTCTATTCCTGTTTAGGAAAAAGCTTTGTGTTCATGTGTGAGATCTGCTCTGTGCTGGAATGTGAGTAAATGGTTTTAGTTTGAGATGCTGGTCTACATGGATGTGACAAACACCTGTTATCAGACTGAACTGAAATGGAAGTAATGCTAATAGTATACAGTGTTTCAGTTTATTTATTTTGAGTCTATTCTTGATCAGTATTGTTCAATATGCGTCTTGTCAGTCTGGTGCAGATTTAAGCCCTATGATAATAATATACTATAATGTGTTCTCAAATTAAAGTCAAATTAGGGATGCATGACCAGAATTGGCCAGAATTGCTTAGTATATAGAGTTTTCAGTTGGTCTTTATACTGTATTTAACTGAGATGAGATGGGTGGTGGTCATATATTAGGCCGGCAGAGTTCGGTATTGGGGAATTTGTAGCGAAGGGCAGCTGGGCACTTGGTGATTAGGGATCTGGTCTTTTGATTATAAGTTTGCCAATTCGATCAACGATCAAGCCATGACTGATGTGCCCTTGAGCAAGGCATCTAACCCACAACTGTAAGTCACTGTGGATAAAAGCATCTGCTGAATACCTCAAATGTAAATGTAAGTGTCATATCTTTACTGACTGAAGTTGCTTTTAGAGACTATGTCCTAAGTGAAGCCTTAAAGAATTATCAGAAGTAGGTGAAAGTGATTGTGGATAAGAAGAGCACAGGTTTGTTGGAGGAGTGCAGTTTGTTATTGATTGCATAAGAGTTGCACAGTGAGCAAATTCAGAATATTTAGCAAATGTATTTGATGTAGTGTTGATAGTGCTCAAACGTCTATACTGAACTGGTAGCACTGAGCAACTGTGCCAGTTGGGCTGGGTACTGCCATAGTTACTGGGGAAGTCAATGTGGATAAGAGGTTACTTAAACAATAGGTCTGTCAAGGAAGCTTTACTTTGAGTAGGACATTACTTTGAACCACCCAGAGGCATTGTGTACCTAAGCAAAGGTGAAGGTGCCTACCTAATGACCCATGTGAAGAACTTGAGGTAACTGGTGTTAGCGATGTTTAGAATATGTTTGGATCAAAACATACTGGACCTTATGCATAACTTCAATTATTCAGTGCAAGAATTTGTACATCTCAACCTGTATATCTTCATGGTTTTTGGTAATTTTATAACATTACCAGGTAATCACGCTCACCAGAGTGTCTGACTATTGCACTATAAATGAATCTGTAATTTGATCATTTTTAGAAATGCAACATTATTTGAATGTTGAGGACACTGTGAGCACTTCAGTGATCACCATGATTAGTGCTGTAGAATTCGTGCAGGGCTCTAGGCCTGTAGATCTGCCTTTGGAGAAACTGGTGCAGACATTTTTAGACATTAGTATTAATGAATGAATGAATGTTACACTTATATATCACCTTTCAAGATACCCAAGGATGCTTTACAATCAACACACTCCATTTACACACACTCAACCACACACACCGGTGAGAAGCGGCAGCCAATCGTGCATTAGTACTTTTATAAAGTGTCTTAGCAAGTGAAAGTGCTGTGTCTTACAGTGTAGTAAGATATCACGTGGTTAGATCAGTTTATATGAATAAAATGTCTAAAAATATGTTGAATAATCTTAATAATCATTTAGAAAATTCTGATGAGAATCTCCTATAGACTGAGATTTTTGCTTCTACTCCTAAACCTTGTAAGATTGTACACTTTGATACACCTGTAAATTCAGCTACTTCCTTCACACTCTGGCCTTAACATTAACATCAGTTTTACAACCCATTTTCCACACATCAAACTAGACATTCACTGCACTATACTACCTCTTCTCAATATATGAATCTGGTTGCACACCCTGCATGTATTTATAGCCTGATCAACCATGTGCAGTTCCATCAGCAGCAGCCTGAATACACTATACAAGCTAAAAATAGGACAGAATTATTATCAGTTGGAATTATTATCAGTATGAAAGTGATAACCATAATTTACCTTGTCCATATAGCATCAAATGATATATTGGCCAAAAATATTTTCCCTAATCTAATACCTGGTTTTGTTAATCAATACTTCATTAAGTGTGCTGCTGATAAATTTTACAAATCAATTCAATGAGAGCGTGCAAGAGAGTTACAATAACTTACAACATATTTACTAGTTTTTAAAAAGAAAAATTCTTGACAGTATTTATTTTACTTTACCAAGATTAATAACAGAGTTTCCAAATTCTGTTCCTGAATAAACCCCTGTCCAGCACATTTTAGTGTTTTCCACTACAACCAATTTCAACTCAGTAAGGGCTTGTTAATGAGCTGATTAGGTAGATCAGGTGTGTTGGGAAATATGCAGAGCAGGAGGTCCTCTAGGACCAGGGTTGTGCTATAACTCAACATATCCTCATCACTGAAATTAAAACCCAAAGGTATATCAACATGAATAGAAGTCTCATGGAAGTCGTTCTAAGCTGGAATCTTCAGTGATGCTACACAGTGAAGTTCCTCCCTGTAAGAACATCAGCTCATTCAGGAGGCTCAAACTGTGCAGTTCCTGTTGAGTGCTTCACAGTTAACAGGATGTTCAAGTTGAATGCTCAGTCTTCACACACACACACACACACACACACACACACACACACACACACACACACACACACACACACACACACACACACACACACACATTCAAACCATCAACAGTAATGGGTGTCATGGCAACTTTGTGCTAGAGTTGACCCCACTGGCTGCTCAATTTGCTGCTCACTAAACAACACACAGTGCTGTCGACAGTGAACCTGACTTTGCATGTCGGTGAGACACTAATAAGATATTGAGATGGTAATTAAAGTTTGCTGCCCAATCAAGTGAATAATAATACTTAACTCCACACATGTCCATAAACACAAATATATTCAGGAAAATCCTAATTTCACCATAGTCCAAGAAACATGCAAGAAGAATGCAGTGGATCAGCACTTTCAGAAATGATTAAGTCATGAATTCATTTCTGTTTCGAAATGAATCAAACAAAAGATGCACCCATTGATCCTGAAAACTCTGAAAGCTAAGTTCATTATTTAAATTCATTTAAGTACAGGGTTATGTTTATCATTTTTATTAAGCTGGTTAGGAGGTTATACACTGATGATATCAGAGCAAATCCCATTCTTATCTTATTTTTGCCATCAACCCTTTACACTGCAAGATTTCATGATGCATGGTCCAGTAGAAATTACCAAAAATGTTTTACAAACTTTTAACATTAATTTACGCTAGAATTAACAATTATTATGACACATATGCATTAGGAGTGTGACTTGTCAGTCAGTCAAAAAAGGTTGGTGGCCTTTTTTGGGCAGATTTTTGCTATCCATTTTTAGACTACATGACCACTCTCACTTATTTAGAGTACTTTCTTCTAGCCAAAATTCAAGTGTTGGTAACATGGCTTTATCTGTGTGCTACATTAACATTTTTAAACAGAAAATGCAGAACAACAAATAAGCTGCTTCTTATTTAAACAATGTTAATAAAATAAAGGGTTACATCAAAAATAAGAAACAATTGACTTTAGTATAATGTGCCATACGTATTTAAATGGCACATGTTATTTATCCCATAAAATTGCACCAGACACCTGCCAAAATAAAATTGTTTATAGTAAAATATTAACTATTAATAGTTAAATAATTAATAGTTATTATTATTATTATTATTATTATTATTATTATTATTATTATTATTATTAATATTATTATTGCATGGTGATATATAATATATGTGGAACAGAAGACACCCATATCCCGACACTGTACAAAAACAACACTGAGTGTGTTTGTGGTGGTGGTGGGGGGGGGTTCTCCTGCTGCTTCTGTCTTGCGTGGCTGATCAGAGTGCTCCCCTGCAGTGTGTATGTCACTGCATGACAAGACCTTGACTTGTTTAGGAAGTAGAGGAGCCTCTGCTTTGTCCACACTCAGTGGGGCAGAGAGAGAGAGAGAGAGAGAGAGAGAGAGAGAGAGAGATGAGGGGGAGTTTGAGCAAGAGAGAGATGAGAAAAAGAACATCGCAGAAGGACAAAGAGCAAGGCGTCTAGACAGAACTGACGAAGAGAGAGAGAAAGGGTGCCACACTCATCCCCGGGGAATCTTTCAGCTCTCTCTTGGACTATCTCTCTGTGACTTTCTGTGTATCTCTCTCTCTGGATGTGTGAACCAGGTGTATATTGTAAGAGCAGGTGGGGGGTGTGGAGATGTGTTCTATTTAAAACAGTGACTAACTAACTAGCTCTTTAGTAAACCTTTCACCTTTCACCCCATCTCAGGTCACACAACTCAGAGCAACTGTGCAGTCTTCACCACCCACAGAGATCAACAGTGCACAGGAAACACCCAGACTCTGTATATACACATACACCTCCTCTATGTCCTAATATATGCACATATACATCTAAAAATGGGTTGTAATACTTTTAAAATTCTTTTTAAAAAAAGTTAAGGTAGCATAATTTAATGTAACTGTAAATTGTTTTTCTAAGAAAAAAATAAATATATGTGACCCCGCCAGGGAAAACCAGGCCAAAGTCACTGGGCAACTTATTGAGGTATCGTGTCAATATCGTGTCACTCACATTAGTGACAAAACTTAGCCACTCAGTATTATTGCTGTAAATGAAAGATAATAGTCTCAGATATCTATCAGAGTACATATTTTGATCAAAAACAAAACTTAAATTCACAAAAGTTGTTTTGAAAAAAAAAATTTTTTGAAAAAAAAAGACTTTGGCCTAGTTTTCCCTGGTGGGGTCACATATTTGTTAAGTGTGGACTTTGTAATGGTAACTTTACAGGAGATTGAAATAAAAAACGTATTAGCTTCTAATGGAAGTCAATATAAAAAGATTTCAATTCAAGTAATTTTGGAATATTTCTATTGGTCCAATGATCATGAGTTCAGCTAGCATTTTACATGATGCAAAAATGTAAAAAAAATGAGGACACAGTTTTCTTTCAACAGAAACAATATACACAATATACACACATCAAAAGTTATACCAAAATACCAGTCAGAACTTTGGACATTCATTGGTCTTTCATTATTTTAAAATTGTCTACACTGTTGATACTAAAGTCATCCAAACTATGAATGAACACATATGTAATTATTTAGTAAACACGTGTTAAACAAACCAGAATATGTTTATATTTGACATTCTTCACAGTAGGCATCTCTTGCTTAGATGCAGCTTTCTTGGCATTTTCTCAGTCAGCTTTATGAGGTAGTCACCTGGAATGCCTTTCAGTTAACAGCTGTGTCTTGTCAAGAGCTCATGACTTGCATTTCTTGCCTCTTAATGTGTTTGAGACATCAGTTGTGTGTCTACTTTGAAGTAAAATCTAAAACATGTTTTGGTTTGTTTAACACTTTTAAGTTTACTACATGATTTATTATGTGTTCACTCAGAGTCTGGATGACTTCAGTGTTTATTTACAGTGTAGGAAAGAAGAAAAACATTGAATGAGAATCCAAACTTTTGACTGGTACTGTATAGGCTTCAGTATATAATAATAAATAGGCTATAAGCATCAAATGCATAATTTAAACATAGGTCAAATTTTACATGTACATTTTGTGTACTTTATTATGTAATTTATACACAAATTGACAGAATTTACTGTGCTTCAGAGGAGGAAAAATGTAAATGAAACCCTTGTATAATTATACTAATACATCTGCACTTTATTCATTTTACTACACATGTAATTCTCTACATCTAATTCTATAGTGTCTGTGATCCAGAAATATTTCATTCCAATTTCTCTGTTTTATAAATGTTCATGTTTAGACAGATATGTAGTGTACATATATGTAAAAATTGGATATTGTCATTGAGTTACAAACCAGCTCCACATTGTCCCCAGATGTATACTGAGAGACTACAATTCTGTTGTAGCTTTCATAATCAAGACAGACATTTTCACTATCCTTTTCAGGATTACGATAGAAACTGTGATAGAAACATTTGCTCTCCATGGTGCTGGTGCTGTATGTGCAGTGTTTGGTAGGGTTTGGTCTAGAGCAGGGGTGTCCAAAATCCAGTGCCGAAGAGTCGGATTCCTGCACAGTTTGGTGATTTCTCTGCTCTGACACTACAATTAAACCTGCTCATTACCTGCTGAGCTGAATCAAGTGTGTTTGATCAGGAAGATCACCAAACTCTGCAGGAATCTGGCCCTCCAGGACTGGATTTGGACACCCCTGGTCTAGGGAGTCTATTTCAGCCAATGGGCTTTAAATTTAGGCCATGTGGATCCTTAATCACAATTAATTAATATTAGCATTAACAGGTTAATGACGTTTGTGTGTGCTTGCTTGTTCTTTTTCAATGCAAAATGTCATATTTATGTAGAAAACAGAGGTGCAACAAGTCCTTTAATAAAATGCAATATGGTAGCAAATTGGTAAAAATGCTTTTTACATCTTTGTGCATATCCACTTCTGTCAGTTTACTGATTTTTTAAGACTGGATTTGTGATTTGAAAGTCACAATGCAGTGTGGAACTTTGTGAATTCTACTAATTATGCTTATCTTACCTGCCAGGGGTGATACCATAATCAACAAGGTGATTCATCCAAGATGAGGTTCAGCCATTGCACTTTGGTTGTGTTGACCTTTGCAAATTTCACAAATGTGTGAATCTCAACTGCACAATATCTGTTAGTGGAGGTGTGAATTTACAATCTTCCCTTATTACAGTATGTGGTAGTTGTAGGCTCTGGTTTAGGGTTTTATGACTGGAAGATCATCAGTTCAATCCCCTGAACTTACATGACAAAACTGAAGTGCCCTTGAGCAAGGACCATAACCCCAAACTGCTCCCCAGGCTACCCACTCTTCTGGGCGAGTGTGCTCAATGAGGAGGTCAAATTCCTGTGTAAGCACAGTGGTCGAATGTAGTTCTTCCTTATTAAATTGGCTTGAAAAAGCCAATTTACTGTTCTTAGTTTTTTATTTTATGCTCAATATAAACAATTACTCCTCCTACAGCTTTTGATTTAGAACCATGAAACTCAGTAGCATCGTCAGTCCTATACTCGATTAAGTTGCTTGTACTTTTTGGATCAATCTGACTTACGGATTTTGGAAAATCATCGTTCAAACAAAGATATTTGCGTCCTTTTGGTATTCAGCAAAATATGTCCCTAAACTTTTGTTTCAGAATTTCAAACCTCTAGAAGTCACAATTTTTGAGTTAGAAACACCAAATTTTGGAGATTTAAGATTTCACTTTTTGTCAAAATCGGAATTACAGATTTTGTAAAATTGCTGTATGAATTTTCCCCATAGAAAATGAATGTCCAAATGTTCTTAAGGACCTGTAACGCCCAGGCTTCCCGATTCTCACACAACAGGAGCGGCACAGGGCCTCAGCTGCAGTGTCTGACCTGCTCCTCTTATAATACTTACAATTACAGCCTGTAAAGCAGTATTATAACACCAGCAATATAATGAGATTTAAATCTCTGTATCAACATTACCAACTTTTTAATAACTTTAACGGCCTTCAACAACTCATTACTTGATCAACCCAGTTAAGTCATTAATGATAATCAGGAGTTACTTACAAAGTTTAACATTACAATGTATTTAACTGGCTTTTTCGAGCCAATTTAAAGTTTGTTCATGAACTTTCCCTTTTTAGTTCTTTATACAATTTTAATTGCCATTTTTTGAACATCAAAGTTCACAAACAGCGTAAGTCAGCTATCCACTCCAAACAATTTTGTCTTACAGCACATACTCTTAAATCCAGCTTATAAGTTATGTTATCATGTATGTCTAAGTTTAAGTATGTCATTAATCATGAATCAAAATAAACTGTAACCTGACTATATTGTAACACCCTAACTTAAGAAATGATGTGAAAGGCTCAACGGAACATCCATCCATCCATTCATTATCCCATCCACATAATCCTGATCAGCGTCAGTGCAGGGCATTACACTCACTCAAGGAAACATACATTTTGCATTACCATATGAGCCCAGCATCAAGCATTATGCTGTGGAGGCAGACTGGGTTCCACTCCCATTTGCTATTTATGCACATTGCCAGCACCATTATCAACCTAGCCTCACTCACAGAGGTGCTGGAGCCTGAAGTGGTGTTTTATCTACACCCTGGTGCCATATTCTAACAGGGCGATGCTTTATGAGGAGTCTTTGGGGCCATATTTGTCCTCTGTTGAGTACATTTGGGAAATAGTCTCATAACAACTGACATGTCCGTGATGGCTAGCAACCACTACAGATGAGGCTCCATGGCATGACATTCCTCAAACCCAATTCCAGTGTTTCTTTCTTGCAATTGTAGTTGACTAGTGGTGTATGGGACATATGTAGGATCACACATTCTGATAACATATAAAAAGAATAATAGTGTACATGATGGAAATTTGAAGCTGTTTTTGAATTGCTGTGAATGTTTGAATATGTTTATGTTGTAGAGCAACATACGGGAGGCTATTAGCATAAGAAAGTATCAATTCTCTTGTGGGAGTGTTTGGTGTGTGTCTTTTCAGAGTACTCCAGATGGACTTGGGCAGTGTGACCTTTGACCCTGTGGTTGTAGTCATGTCTGATAGACTGGTTGTTACATCAGATCACTGTCACCTGCATTCTTCCTCTCAGTGCATAAAACCACTATTAAAAAACACACACACAAGCCCAGAGAGGGCTCTTGTCCCTCAGGACCCTCCTCAGTGTGAAGAGTAATGAATTGTGCTTTAGTCAGACAGACCAAGCAGCTTGGCCATTATCCCCAACACACGCTGCTCAATATAGATAATCATTTAATGATTATACAATAATGACCTATCAATAATCATCACTCTATAATATCAATTAACTGTAATAATGGCACTATAATAAATTATCCTTAAACATGATTCTGTAGTCCATTAGCTGTAAACCTGCAGCTAATAGCATAATTCAAGCCTGTAATTGATTTTATTTGAAATGTAAATTCACCACCTTTTGACTACAGTGTGATGACTAATGTGTTTACCTGCACATCAAGACTCCCAGTATAATGTATACAATGTGTCCTGTAGCATGGGAAGAGAGAATCCAGAAGAAATGTTCTGAGGTGGTGTGAAAGTGGACAGTAGAGAAAGAAAAGTAGAGTGAAGACTGATATTTACAATATAGTGTGTAAAATAAATGGAGTGCAGGAACATAAAGTCAAACAGAGAATGTGAATCATGCAGCAAGACAATAACCTTAATCACCAAATATGTTCTACCAATAGAACAGTTATGGAAGGACATGAAGCAAGCTTTTCAAAAATTTTCCAAACTGATGTGCAGAACTTTTAACAACACTTTTTGAACATTTAACTATTATTAACTAACTACAGTGGAACCTTGGTTATTGTTTGCTGTAGTTGTTCTACAATTCGGTTATCATTGACAATTTACAGGTTAAAATCTTGTCCCAGTTATCCTTCATACACCCAGTTTTCATTGGTGTGCCCATGTGACTTGCCATTAATTTCAGAAAATAAAGCATCCTCCCACACATTGGTCACTTACCCATGCGTTCATTGTTCATTTTGGCTTTGTGTTTTCTTGTTTCTCTGGCTTTGTTTCTTGTTTATATCACTCAAAACAAACTAAAGCATGTCACACTAAAGCAACAATGCACAGTGCTACCGCCTGAAAACAAATGGGTGTGAAAACAAATAGCGACCTAGAAAGAGTGTACAAAACAAAGACTGCAGTTGGACCACACCAGCAC
Organism: Crenuchus spilurus; assembly: GCA_036984385.1. Lineage (NCBI taxonomy): Eukaryota > Metazoa > Chordata > Actinopteri > Characiformes > Crenuchidae > Crenuchus > Crenuchus spilurus. Next base: position 57,661 of record BRDA01008791.1, read on the forward strand.
TCTCTAAAACAGAGTGTAAACCTGTAAGAGTGATGTTAAATGTTAATTTTTCCATTTCATTAGTCTTTTGTATTTATTTCTCAACGTGTTCTGTATGTAAAACTATATTTGTAGTTATTCTATATACAATTTATTTTTGTTAATATTTTAGAATGTCTGGAACAGATTAATTGGATTTACATTATTTCAGGGAAATATTGCTTCAGTTATTGTTCATTTTGGTCATCATCAGACACTTTAAAACAGATTAATGATGAAAACCGAGGTTCCACTGTTTTATTCATTTCTGGAAAAGTGTAATTACTTCACTTGTGCAATTACATCAGAGGGTCACACTCTCATCACACCAAGTTATATTGGATCATTTTCCTTAATAAATAAATGAACAAGTCTATTATGTGTCTCATTAGTTTGGTTTAGTTCTCTTTATCTGCTTGTAGGACTTGTAAAAGTTTTAGGTCAAATTTTGCAGAAATATCTACAATTTTAAAGAGTTCACAAACATTCAATTACTACTGTATGTAGCTGTGACTACATGCACTTTTCTGTTTACATGAGTATATCATAAATAAACTGAATGAGCTGATCCAAAAACATGCCATGCAAATTGGCTTTATCACATGAAGGCTTTAAGGGATTAGCAGCCTGAAGCTGCAAATCAAATATAGTGAATGGCCTGACTTTCATTCATACTGAGTAATAACATTTGAATGCACAAGACTGTTCGCTTGTTAACCATGTAAAGCATGTTTTTATGTACAGGGGTTAGACAATGAAAGTGAAACAGCTGTCATGTTAGTGTGGGAGGTTTCATGGCTAAACTGGACCAGTCTGGTGGCCAATCTTCATTAATGTCACATTGCACCAGTAAGAGCAGAGTGTGAAGGTTCAGTTAGCAGGTAAGAGCACAGTTATATAGTATATTACAATGCACACAACATTATGGTGACATACCAGAGTTCAAAAGAGGACCAATTGTTGGTGCACGTCTCGCTGGCGCATCTGTGACCAAGACAGCAAGTCTTTGTGTCTAAATATTATTGAGCCACTTTGGGGTGTTTTGGAGGAGCGAGTCAGGAAACGGTTTCCTCCACCAGCATCACGTAGTGACCTGACCACTATCCTGCAAGAAGAATGGCT
>BRDA01008794.1:0-10082 GCA_036984385.1 Crenuchus spilurus
TGTGCAGTGACTCAGCACTGATGCTGCTGCTGACAGAAGCTTCGCCCCCCCACATATTTCTCTCATCTAATCTCACTCTCTCTCCTCTCATTGGCTGCGACACTGACCCATGCTGCATCCAAACTCCCACAATGCCTTGTGGTCGCAGTGCAAGTTGCAGTGAGTTAGCATGTGCAGAGAAATGTTTGAGAGAAGATTCAGTGGGTGAACAAGTGAGACAGCAAGTGAGAGAGAGATAGAGAGAGAGAGAGAGAGAGAGAGAGAGAGAAATGCAGTGAGACAGAAAGAGCAACAGACAGTGAAACAGAGAGAGAGAGACAGAGAGATGTAGTGAGAAAAGGAGAGAAGCAGACATACAATAAACGAGAGACAGAGACAGACAGTGGAACAGAGAGATGCAGTGAGACAGAGAGAGAGACGGAGGCAGTGAGACAATGTGGGTGTAATATGAGAGTAAGAAGTGAATGAAGAGAAGATGAGAGAGAGAGAGGGAGAGTGGTAGAGTGGCATTAATAAGGACCGGAGGGGGAGGTTCAGCTCCTGTTCATTCACTAATCCCTGTGTGGGGTGTTAGTTGAGATATGAGTCGTCATCTGTTTTCTGGCTTAAGCACACAGCTCAGATCCTGCACAGATACACACACAGAGCTGCAGCATCACTGACTGGACGGGTGAGGACCGGCGCTTCATGGTAGGACTGTAGTGATGTTAGTCTGTGTGGTCTATGACACTGTGTTCTCTTTAAGTGCTCCGGGTCACCTTTTGTCACTACTTATGGAGGTGATGGGACATGTTCTAGATAATGCAGTGTCATGGAGCATCTGTCTGTCTGTCTGTTCTGATGAAGTCTGTTGTATAGTCAGGTTTGATATGTTCACTCAGCTCTATTACACTACATGTCTGTATATATTGTTTTCATCTATAATCTAATGTATTGGACTGTATATATACACACATACTGTATATATGCATGTATAGTATAAATACAGTATATTACAGTGTCGTGAGTATATTATATACTGATCTGTGCAGTTGTTATTATAATAATCTGTTTATTATTATAAGCTGTTATCACACACAGCTGATCAGACAGAGGATGAATGAATGACTGATAATTCACACATCCATCACTTTCTATGAGCCGTGTTCTCCTTGACGTCACTCTAGCATAACGCAGCAGTCACCGATAGAGCACCGGCTGTCTTACATAAACATTACGTAACAGATCATCAGTGGTACGAGGGTGACTTTGGCTTCTGTGTGCTCGCCCATATATAATATTTAATATCTCAGACGCTGATTACTGCTGCTGTCTCTACTGTCAAAGGCTTTCTGTTAGACTGTGGAGCACTGCTGTGAGGATTTGACTGCATTCAGTCTCAAAAGTGTCAGGATTGTTGGATGATCAGCACCACCTCATGCCCAACTCTACCCAAAAGTACTGGATACAATTAGGCATAGTGCCAACAGGTTCTATTCTATTGGCAGTACTTCTAGACGGACTAGGCAAGCTGTGTGTACATCTGTGTCATTCATTAGAAGGGCTGTCCACACACTTTTGGACACATAGTGTGTGTATTAAGTGTATGGGAGCTCTATGCAGCAGATGATATTGCCGTGGATTATCAATTATTATGATTATCTTGACATTTCACACTTTTTGGGGTATTTTAAGTATTTCTAGGACATTGAACAAAATCATGTATCACAAGACAGATTAAGAGTAAGTATAGGGGGTCTGTGATGACTTCTCAGGTTGTATCAGCTGAATAGTTCCATAAAACCAGCGTCTTATTATTATTATTATTATTATTATTGTAATTATTATTACTATTATTGTTATCATTACTATTATTATTATTATTATTATTATTATTATTATGATATCATTTTATTGCTCTGTTTAGATGCATTGATCCTGCCTTTAGTTACTTACAAGTTCTGAAAATAACACGTAGATGGTATTTATTTGATATTTTGGATTCATTTAGCCATGTGTGGTCCTAAAGAGCTCTGAAAGTTTGACTTTGGCAGGTTGAGTGAGCTGTGTCTCACTGACATGTGATGCTACATTAGAGCTACTAGACTTCTTGACAGACCTTCACCCACAGATACTGACTCTGTACTGGACAAATGCAGTGAATATGAATTAAACTGTAAGAAAGATGTTTGCAGGGTTCAAGACTGCACTAATAATGTGGTTAACAAGTTTATTTAACAAATACTGTGAATTTGTTTAACAGAAACTGAATTCTGTTGTGTTCTTGCGATACTAGATAATTTGTTAGTGCCCAAACCCGACATAAGTTCAATAAGTTTCTTGGGAAGAGAAGAGAAAACCATCTGAATCTGTCTTACACGCCTGTCGCTTTAGATCGGATGTCTTTGACCTCATTTCTTTGTTTTTCTGCATTGCTATGGCAATATGGTCTCTGGCTGAATTATGTTGTTGTTGATTTTAATGGAATGAAGGAAGCCCTCAGGGATGGGATTTCTCATCTGGAGAGTCTTGACCTAGCCTACATCTCTAGTGTCCTCTGTCAGCTGTCTCAGGCTCCAGGCTTGAAGACTCAGTTTCACAGTGTGCATAACAGCCTGAAACACTCATGTCTAAACTGTGTTTTAACCCTTAGAGGTCAAGACCCTCATTAAATACGGTCATATTTAGTTACATAGAGTGGTACAATATACTTTCTGTAGCCACATGTTTGTTTCTACAGTTCTGACTTTTTCATTGAGATAAAATTAATATTAAATTACTTGCTTTTGTTGGTACTGGCAATAACTTTGGCTTCTACAGGCCATAACACAACGAGTGTACATTCAGTCCACCTCCATCAAAGTGGATGGATGAAATGAATGAAGTGTCATTTGTTACTTTTTCTCTCATTAAAGCCAGCGTAACATTTCTGTAAACTAATTAATACTTAGAGAAGTAATAAATGACTTTGTTATTATAAGTCATTGTCCATTTAATCCTATAAAGCCAAGTGTATCATATTTGATACATAGTTTCCTTACAAGCACCTTCAGGTCTTCCTGATGTTCTGCTGTGAGTGTTGTATCATCTGCATATTGAAGGTTATTGATGTCTCTTCCAACAATCTTAAATCCTCTGTCCTCCAATCCTGCATCTCTCATGATATGTTCAATAAATAGGCGAAAAGCTTTGGTAATAGCGCACAGCCTTGTCTTACTCTTTCGCCAATGTTGAACCATTTTCTCTCGTGACTGTCTCGTTGATCAGTGTAGAGGTTCTTCATTAGAATGATGAGATGCTCTGCTGTCTCTGTCTTCCTGAGGATCATGAGGATCAATAATAAAAATAGACACCAGATTTCTGTATTTAGATCATAGATAGGCTTAATTTATTGATACCATCAAATGACTACGTGGACTTGTTTGATAAAGATTAAGATGAACCAATTTGCCAATGTGATTTTCACACAATGGAATTTGACCTCTGCATTTAACCCATTCGTGGAGTGAAACACACACACACACTAGTGAACACACTAGGAGAATTAGGTGCCTTGCTCAAGGGCACTTCAGTCATGTCCTGTCTGGGGATCGAACCAGTGACCTTCTGGTCAACAAGACCAGATCTTTACCACTAGGCCATGCTCCAAAAAATTAAACCTAACTCAATGAAGAGCATCTTTATTTAAATGTTCTCATGGCTGTTCTTCAGTCTTGATATACTTTTCCAACATGATTACTGACTTTCATATCAGATTTAAGCTTGAAGCCTTATGAGCACCTGAATCCACCCCATGAGCATTTACTGTCTGTCTAAAGACTGTTTTAGACATTGCTGCTAATGGACACTCAGTGTCATTATCATGATTCACAAACACAGCTGTTTAGTTCTGATCTGGTCAGCGCTGAGTGTTGACTGACTCTATGGATCAGCACTCTTCTCTGTCTGAGCAAAACTGCCTACTTATACTGAATGATTTACTGCTGAAAGGCCATTCTCTTCGGCAGTGCCTCTCGAGTGCTGTGGCATACTTGGTTTAAAAGCTTTAAGAGGGTTGTTATCTATTTTTTATGATACATGTGGCAAATTGGAGCACATTAAATATAGAGCTTAATATGTAAACAAACAATCTATCCATACATACATTATCCCACCCACCTAATAAACAAACAATAAAACCTGTACTATTAATACACACCTGCAAGTAAAATAATTTGTCTTTCATCATTTATAATAACTGATCTGTAGATTTTAAGACATCAGTAGTTTATTATTAAGCCATATTGGTTTGAATACAGCTGAAATGCTAAATATCTGCTGTTTTTACTTTTATGTGGTACTTTGGTGGACATTTTTTCTAGAAACCACTACATGTAGATTCACTTTTTTGTATAGAAACTGCATTTCAAAATGCCCCGTTATGAATTAATTGTTCAGCCTGCAGCAGTTTAGCTCCACCGATCCACACTGAAGTTATAAAGAGTGTTTCAGCCTGGGCTGCTCTATGATTGATGCACAATACATGACAGAAATCACAACAGAGGTTAATTGGTAGTTGTTTAATTCTACGGGATGAAGAGTGGTAAGTAAATGGGGATGTAAAATTAATCAATACTGCTTTGGGAATGTCCATAGGAAGATGGGAACAGCAGGGCATTTCATTGTTCTAATGAGGAACTTCTACACTGATCAACAAGACAATCATGAGAGAAAATTGACAGACTGGTTCAACATTGGCAAAAGAGTAAGACAAGACTGTGCGCTATCACCAAAGCTTTTCACCCTGTTCACTGAACACACTATGACAGCATTCAACAGAAGAACAGAGTGAAAAGATGGACAGCTGAATATGAAGAAGACAAACATCAATGATGGTTCAAGCTATTAGATTAATCATGAACAAAAATGGATCCAACCGAACCAGACTGACACTCAGCAGAACAAGGATGAATGAGCTGGAGAAGGTCTCTTCAAAGACTACAGTAGTTACAGACATGGTCTTCTCTGTGAAAGCTGGACAATAACAAAGCAGGACAGATACCGCTGAACTTTGGTGTTGGAGAGTTTTGAAAGAACCTTGGACAGATAAATGGATCCTGAACCAAATCAAAATCAGATTTTGGACACATGAGAAGAACCAGCTCAGTTGAGAAGACAGTTATACTTGGAGAGGAAGAGGACATGCAACAAGACGGATGGATGCAATCAGAGGAATCTTTCAGAAGCCTAAAGATCTGAACAGAGAAGAGGATGCTCTGGAGAAACATCTTCTATATGGTCACCAGGAGTCAGAATCGACTTGATGGCACAAATAATAATAATAATAATAATAATAATAATAATAATAATGAGTACGTAAACCCAAGGGAACCTCAGGGTAGAAGAAATGTAGGATGCTTCCGTTTCCCAGAGACAAATGATCTGCATTACTTGACTAGACGTGGTGCTCTGAAGTCTTTTGATGTGTCAGTCTCTGTACGCCAGCAGCTGAACAATTTGCTGAACATTCCCTCGGAGCATTTGATGCTTTGCCTCTTTGATCTCCTTCCAGTCATCTTCAAACTGTTCTTCAGTAGCTGTGTTTCATGATTTAGGCTACTGTGCTCACTTCAGATTTAGAGAGGAACCTAATATGCCAAGTGTAACAACAGCAGCTAGTCATACCATGCTAACTGAAGGCTACTACACCAACACTTCATTAGGTACACATACACCCAGTGTCCATTTTAGCTCCACTGACCATATGTACAGACAGTAGTCTTCTGTTCTTCAATGCTCAGGTGAGCTACTGTCTCTGACTCCAACAAGGTAGGAGTGGACTAGGGTTGCCATCTTTCAGATTTTTCAAATAAGGGACACCCCTGGCCGAGTTGAAGTGGGTGGGGGGTTGGGTTTTGAGTGTATGTGTGTGTGGGGGGATTCCATTGCGGGTTGAGTGTGGCTTGAATGTTGCACCAATATAATAAAAGGTCTTACACTGTCAGAGAAACATTATAAAGCGGACTAAAATTGCCTTCGGAAGATACTATTTTTTAAAATCAACCACCATTTTCAGGTGTATCTTAGCAATGCAGACAACGCTTTCATTGGTCATGACTTGCACCAGTGATGGGCTTTTATGGCTTGGTTTACTTAAAAGACCTCATACAGCTCCGAAATCAAAAGACTTTTCTTCCTCTTCTTCTTCTTCTTTTGGCTGCTTAGCTAAAGCTAGTAATAAAATAATATCAATTCAACAGTGAATGAAATTAAATAAATGTAGAAATGTAAAAACAACTGAAATCATATATTTTTTCTAAATTATATATTTATAGATTTTTGCATTTTACAGAAAGACCAGAACAAAAAGAAAAGAATTATATGTATGTATGTATGTATGTATGTATCTGGCTGCAACATGGTCACATATTTCACTATATCACAAAATGATCATGAATTAATAAAGGAATAGGGCAGAATAAAGTAAAATAAGTAAATTATGTTCACAATACAGGCAGGAGTACATGTATCATGCAAAAAGAAAAATCACATATCCCAACACTTTCCATACTGATGACCATATTTCAGTGAATTTTTTGGATTTCAAAAGTGAGCCAAATCATTTTTATGCATGGAAGTGTAGAAATAGATTCCTTCCTATATCCTTTTTTGTGACAAAATGTATTTATTAACTTATTTTTTTCTCTGTACAATTACTTGTGTGCAATTATTTATTTAGTCTTTTATATGTGCATTTATTTATTTAACCTTATGTCATTTTTTGTCATATGCAGAAAGTTTTCATCCGAGAGAGTTTTTTTGTAGCTTCTCTCTCTGTGCGCGTGCAACAATCCCGTGTGGCTTCAACAGAGGCGAAAACGAATCTGGCTCCCAGACACGAGTCGGCTCTGATCGCTCACTTCAAAGAGTCGACTCTAAGAGCCGTTTAATTCGCCAAAGACCCGTCACTCTCTCTCTCTCTCTCTCTCTCTCTCTCTCACACACACACACACACACACACACACACACACAGAGCAGCAGATTCACACAATTCAACCTTCTTTCACCTACTTTGATAAAAATACGGAACAAAACGCGTCCCGTATCGGTTCAATACGGAACGTGACTTATAATGTACAAATACGGAACGATTCTGTATTTCACGGGACAGGTGGCAACCCTAGTGTGGACACAGTCTCACACGGTCTCCAGCTCTGCTGTGTCTGATCCACTCAACACATTACCACCACATCAGTGTGACAGAGAATGATCCACCTGCTCTGTGGGGGTCCTGACCACTGAAACAGATGGACTACATCTATGTTGCCATTGATTGTTAACCACAAGACAACAGCACTGGCTCTTCATCGCTGTTCTACACTGGATCAGCAATGCTATGTTTGCTCACTCTCCTCCACCTGGGCCATGGCCTGGATTTGACCCCTCTGGTCTCTCTAATCCCTTCTTACTACAGCAGAGCAGAGTGTTCAGCGCTGGTGTGCTGATTAGAGTCCAGAGAGAGAAAGTCACTGAGGAGCTTGTGCCGGTTCTAGTATCTAGTTTAAAGTATCTTGTCTACTGTCCAGGGATGAGTAGAGAACACATCAACACAGCTCAATGCTGTGCCCTTTTGCTCACGCCTGGCATTAAACATGCTGCCAACAGGTTGATGTTTAGGCCAGTTCTATTGGCAGTGCTTCTCTACAGGCAGCAGCTATGCTGTGTCAGCTGAATGCATTCAGTAGAAAAGGTGTTTACAAAATTTTGGCCACATATTGTATTAGTCACATATAACACACCTTAGAGATAGGGTGAGAAGCTTGGTCACTCGGGAGGAGCTCGGAGTAGAACCGCTGCTCCTCCACATCGAGAGGAGCCAGCTGAGGTGGCTTGGGCATCTGTTTCGGATGCCCCCTGGACGCCTCCCTAGGGAGGTGTTCCAGGCATGTCCCCCTGGGAGGAGGCCCCGGGGAAGACCCAGGACACGTTGGAGAGACTATGTCTCTCGACTGGCCTGGGAACGTCTCGGTGTTCCACCCGAGGAGCTGGCTGAGGTGTCTGGGGAGAGGGAGGTTTGGGTTTCCCTGCTTAGACTGCTACCTCCGCGACCCGGCCCCGGATAAAGTGGTTGATAATGGATGGATGGATGGATGGATGGATAACACACCTGCTGGCTCACTAGGGGAATATATATTTAACAGGATGGCTGTTTAGAATGATTGTTTGTGGTTCAGTGGCTGTAGATCTGTAACTCTCTGTGTCTGTCCAGGCTGCAGGCTAAGACTGAGCGCGAGAGCTGTGTGAAAGCTTTAGGATGGCCAGTGAAGGCTCTACTCTTCCCAGCCCCGTGGTGCGTCAGATCGACAAACAGTTCCTGATCTGCAGCATATGTCTGGATCGCTACGACAACCCCAAGGTCCTCCCCTGCCTCCACACCTTCTGTGAAAAGTAAGAACATCTTGTTGATCAGTAGAACAGGAGATATTAGTCCATAAACCTAGACAGAAGACAACAGTTTGACTGTTCTTTGTGTCTGGTGGATATGAATTTTGGTTCATTTGTGTATTTGGTCCAAATTAGTGTTTTCTTTGTTCAGGTGCCTGCAGAACTACATCCCGGCCCACAGCCTGACACTATCGTGTCCTGTGTGCCGCCAGACTTCCATCCTGCCGGAGAAAGGCGTGGCGGCCCTGCAGAGCAACTTCTTCATCACCAACCTGATGGAGGTGTTGAAGAGGAGCCCGACCAGCGGCCGAGGAGATGAGCATGCTGGACTGGACTCCATCGAGGCAGTGGCGACGGGACAACCGCTGTCCTGCCCAAACCATGGAGGAAATGTGTGTTTCCTGATCAGTATTTAATTCTCAGTAATAGAGTTTCTACAGGTTCTTTAAAAGTCTGCAAACGCCACCTTACCAACCACCTACTGACACCTTACCAACCGCCCAACCACCTACTGACACCTTACCAAACACCCAAACACCTACTGACACCTTACCAACCACCCAACAACGTACCGACACCTTACCAACCACCCAATCACCTACTGACACCTTACCAACCACCCAACCACCTACCGACTACTTATCAACCACCTACTGACACCTTACCAACCACCCAACCACCTACCAATACCTTACCAACCACTCAACCACCTACCGACACCTTACCAACCACTCAACCACCTACCGACACCTTACCAATCACCTATGGACACCTTATCAACCACCCAACCACCTACCGACACCTTACCAACCACCCAACCACCTACCGACACCTTACCAACCACCCAACCACCTACAGACACTTTACGAACCACCTACCGATACCTTATCAACCACCCAACCACCTACCGACACCTTACCAACCACCTACAGACACCTTACCAACCATACATATACTGTACATACATACACATTACACTTATATAGCACCTTTCTAGACACCCAAGTACGCTTTACAATCGACACACTTCATATACACACACTCCAGCGAGAAGCGGCAGCCAGTTGAGCACAGCGTACTCTCAACCGGAAGCGACCGTCCACCTGGAGGACTGCATCGAGCACTAGGGGGATCACCATATCTGGGCATACACCAACCATATCTGGACATACCCATTCATACACACACCAGGGTAATTTTAGAGTATCCAATCCACCTGATCTCCATGTTTTTGGACTGTGGGAGGAAACCGGAAGCTCAACCACCTACCGACACCTTACCAATCACCCAACCACCTACCGACACCTTACCAACCACTCAACCACCTACCGACACGTTACCAATCACCTACGGACACCTTACCAACCACCCAACCACCTACCGACACTTTACCAACCACCCAACCACCTACCGACACCTTACCAACCACCCAACCACCTACTGACACCTTGCCAACCACCCAACCACCTACCAACACCTTACCATCCAGCCAACCACCTACCAACACCTTACCAACCACCCAACCACCTACCGATACCTTACCAACCACCCAACCACCTACCAACACCTTACCAACCACCTACCGACACCTTACCAACCATACATATACAAACCGGATTCCAAAAAAGTTGGGACACTAAACAAATTGTGAATACAAACTGAATGCAATGATGTGGAGG
>BRDA01008794.1:10182-23085 GCA_036984385.1 Crenuchus spilurus
TAAAATATTGACATTTGCCATCTCCACATCATTGCATTCAGTTTTTATTCACAATTTGTATAGTGTCCCAACTTTTTTGGAATCTGGTTTGTACATACATACACATTACACTTATATAGCGCCTTTCTAGACACCCAAGGACGCTTTACAATCGACACACTTCATCTACACACACTCCAGCGAGAAGCGGCAGCCAGTCGCGCACAGCGTACTCTCAACCGGAAGCGACCGTCCACCTGGAGGACTGCATCGAGCACTAGGGGGATCACCCAGAACAGAGTGCCAACCATATCTGGGCATACACACATTCATACACATACACACACATTCATACATACACCAGGGTAATTTTAGAGTATCCAATCCACCTGATCTCCATGTTTTTGGACTGTGGGAGGAAACCGGAGTCCCCGGAGGAAACCCATGCAGACACGGGGAGAACACTGAAACTCCACTCAGATGTGTGGACTCGAACACAATCACCCAACCACTTATCGACACCATACCAACTACCTACTGACACCTTACCAATCAACCAACCACCTACCAACACCTTACCAACCAACCAACCACCTACCAACACCTTACCAACCAACCAACCACCTACCGACACCTTACCAACCACCTACTGACACCTTACCAACCACCCAACCACCTACTGACACCTTACCAACCACCCAACCACCTACCGACACCTTACCAACTATCTAGAACACTTTGTATCTTTTTTACACTGCATTACTATTATTATTACTATAAATGCATAAACAACAATTAGCAGCTGTTTAATGTATTTTAGGATTTTCAGCATTATTACCAGGTTTTGTTAAACCATATTAAGTTAATTTATTTTCTTAATGTTGTTGCAGGTTTGAATGTGACGTTTAGATTGTTTTTAGCTTTATGTCTTAGACTATTCAGTATCTAGAACATTCTTTATGTTGTGTTGCACTCTCTGGAGGAATACTGAAAGGGGGGCTTAACTCTTGAATTTCTTAGCAGTTCAGTCGTCTGTCTCCTCAGTGTGTGTTTATGTGTTAATGTACACCTGGACTAAACTCACACAGTCCTGCTGGATCATTTCAGGTGATGGAGTTTTACTGCCCACCATGTGAGACAGCTATGTGTGAGGAATGCACTAGTGGAGAACACGCCGAACACGCCACCGTCCCCCTCAAAGATGTCCTGGAGCAGCATAAAGCGTCTCTGCAGGAGCAGCTGGATGCAGTCAAACAGAGGTGAGGAGCTGAGCAGGATTTTGCAGACGTATCTGTTGCAGGTGCTGATGATGATATAGGTGCTGTATGACACTGGAGGTGGTATCTGTATTATTTATTACAGCTGAACACATGGCAATAGTATAGATAATAGATTTAAGTCATGCCAGAACACAAGCCATTGATATTGCATTGTTTGTCCAGCAGAGGTCAGAATAGATTTAATCCACATCACAGTGCTGTCTAATGCCACTGCAGCCTACACTGTGAGTGAATGTAATTTAATGCAACTGCACTGTTTGGCCAGCAGAGGACAAACAGCATCTTCTACAATCAGTTTGGAAGAATTAACCTGTTGCATAAGCAGAATCCATCATTACACCCCATCACATTTCTTCTTATTGAGTTATTCTTGACTTCTTTCTACTCAATGATGTTCTGAAGCCCAGGCTGTGATGTCACTGATCAGATATTAGAATTAATAACATCTTCATGATGTGTGTATGATGCCAACACATTCACCCATTCCCTCTTTCCCTTTTTCCAGACTTCCGGAAATCGATTCTGCGTTGCAGGTGTTATCCGAGATCCTGCAGCAGCTGACCAATCAGAAGAGCGCCATCGAGGAAGACATCCACACCACCTTCGACGAGCTGCAGAAGACGCTCAATGTGCGCAAGAGTGTGTTACTGATGGAGCTGGAAGTCAACTATGGACTCAAACAGAAGGTGAGTGTAGCTGATTAAGCCCTGCAGAGGCACTGGTTTCTGATGTAGACACTGACTGGCCACTACATTAGGTACACATCTACACTCAGGCTCATGTCAGCTCCACTGAGCTTACAGGTGCTGCGTCCCAGCATCTGTGTCTCTGTTTACTTCTGTTCTTCAGTGTCAGGACCCCCCACACAGCACTCTCAGTGACACTAATGTGGTGGTGGCGTGTTACAGCAGAGCTCAGTGTCACTGCTGGTCAAAGCATGTTGTGCATGCAGAATAAACTGTGTGGACAAAAGTATTAGGACACCTGCTTATTCACAGTTAAGAGTATCAAACCGCTTTGTACTAGATTGTAGAACACTATGTTGGATCATCACCACCTCAACTTCATCCCCAACAGTACTAGACAGAGCAGCTCAATGCCCCTCTAGCCGGGCATTAGGCATGATGCCAGCTGGCTCATGTTTAGTCATATTCTATTGGCAGTACTTCTGTACAGGGACAAGTTGTGTTTTGTTCATCGAGTCAAAGCACACGTCAGCTGTTTACACTGTCTAGGATCCTCCCACAGTGTAGCACCAGTAGATGATTAAACATGTCGTGCAGCTGCAGAGCAGAGGCCACTGTGTGGCGCAGAATGGAGCCTGGCAGTGTAGAGTGAGTCACATGGGGATGATTCACCAAGAAAAACCTGCCAGACCGCCCCAGCGCAGCAGTCTAGCTTTGGGCTGTACACTGAAGACAACAGCAGGTGATACGTCACACAGGAGCTGGACTCCAGCAGATTTGGAAGGTTTTTGATGGACACCAGCGATGAGGAGCTTCAGGTGAGACGACTGTCAGTATCAGCTGAATTAGTAATCAAACACTTATTTTATCTCCTATGTACTTAATTAGGACGATGTTTGATGTAGAATAACTTTAATAACAGGACAGTGGAGCTGGTTTGTTGTGATTCTTCCGACTCCTCCATCAGTATAGAGTCACACATCAAAAAATGAGATTGTTTTTGTTTGTAATTTAATTCATATTTTATATTTTTTACATATAAAGTCTCACATTTCAGTCTCAAGCTCTTAAGAGTCTGAGAGACACACAGTCCAAGCTGTCTGAAGTCCAGTGTGCAGTTTCTGCAGTCTGTGATGGTTTGAGCTGCTGCTGTTGGTCCACTGTGTTTAGTCCAAAGTCAACACCTACCAGGAGATTTTAGAGCACTTCATGCTTCCATCTGCTGACAAGCTTTATGGAGGTGCTCTTCTAATTCTTTTGATGATACTAAGTTTGGACCCAGACAGGATTAATAACATGTTCTAATTGTTTGTGAGGTCTTGATGTAGAAGTGCTTGGCAGAGTAAAAGCATTAGTTCAGTGGATGGACTGATAACAGATGGGAAACCAAACCGTATATAAACAAACAGTCATATCAGTCATATTTCACATGCAGGCTAGATATGGAGGCCGTGACAGTTACATAATCCCTGACTGTGTGTAAGCTCTATTATTGCTGACTTTGGGTGCTCAGGAACAACAGTAGATGTTCAGAAATACTCCCTGATTACAGGGCAGTGCCCGCTTAGTGCTTATTATGTTCTCCTAGCCTTTGACTGTGTATTGTATGGGTTGCAGGTGTGGTAGAGTATCATGATATCTGCTTATACATGGTCTTTAGATGAGAGTTTTAGGGAATAACCATATACACAACATGTCCAAATGTTTGCGGACGCCCCTTTTAATGTGTCTAGCTACTGTAAGTTGACACTGAGCTTGCCTAGTCCCTGTAGTACTGCCAACATGATAGGACTAAACATGAACTGTTGGTACCATGTTTAATGCCTGGGCTAGAGGGCACAGCATTGAGATGTGGAGCCCAACACTTTTGGGATGAGTTGGCAGAGTCAGGGGTGATGATCATCTAACATTCTGACCTCATTAAGGCTGTTGTGGCTGAAAACAATCAAATCCTCACAGCAGTGCTCCTAAATAGAAAATCTTCCCTGGACAGTAGAGACTTCAAAGCAGGATAAACTCTTTTTTGATTTCAGAAGAAGCAGGTGTCCCGATACTTAGTTCCCACTGATAGTAAATGCTGTACTGACTGAGTAAACAGCGGTACTACAGGCATGTGTAAGTGTCTGTGTGTTCTGTGCAGGTGCTGCAGGCACAGCTGGGCTCATTGCTGCAGGGTCAGGATGGCATGCGCAGCAGCTGCAGCTTCACCGAGCAGGCACTCAGCCACGGCTCCGAGGCCGAGGTGCTGCTCGTCAAGAAGCAGATGAGCGAGCGCCTGGGAGAGCTGGCCAATCAGGAGCTGCCGCTGCGGCCTGAAGAAAACAGTCAGCTGGAGTTTCTGGCTGAGACGGAGGGCTTGAGGAAGTCCATCCACAACTTGGGCGCCATCGTCACCACCAACGCCGTGGCTGGAGAAACGGTGGCCACTGGAGAGGGCCTGCGACACTGCACCGCTGGACGGCCTACTTCCATCACCATCACTACCAAGGACAAGGATGGCGGCCTGTGCCGGACAGGTGGTGCTCTGCTGATCGCCGAGCTGATTGGGTCAGAGGAAGGGGCACCGGCCAATGAGGGAGAGCTCACTGACCACAAAAATGGCACATATGAGTTCGTCTACACGCTACCCCACGAAGGACGTTTCACTCTCTCTCTGAGGCTCTACGGTCACCACATCCGCGGGAGCCCCTTCAGCATCCGGGCCACTAAAGCTGCCGACCCCTCGGCCAGTGCCGACGGGGCCAAAAAAAGGCTGAAGTCACCAGGTAGTGGCCATGTCAAGCAGCGCGCCATCAAACGGCCTGCAAGCATGTACAGCTCTGGCAGAAGGAAGGAAAATCCCATCGAGGATGACCTCATGTTCCGAATCGGTATGTATGGATGCTGACGTGGGTGTCTTGCAAACAAGTTCTGTAAACAAGTTTTGGCCCAGTTCTGGCCCAATCTCACTATCCTTGCTACCACGGTCATGATCCAGGTGCCAGAACACAGCCTCGGTTAAACTCAAATTGATCCAGAAAGTGTGATACAGTTAGCCGGCTATAGTTTCAAAACAGAAATGGTGGTCAAACATTTCACACGGCAGGTTGTATTTGGGGCGCATGTGACCAAACATGCCATGGCAGACCTTAAAGATGACTGCAACACCTGGGCCAGTTTTGGCCCAAAATAAAACTCATCATTGCCATAACTGACCAGTAAGTTTCTTAACTGGGTCATATTTGCAACCTAGCAACAACACTAAAGAAACCACCTGGGATACCATAGCAACATCATAGCAACAATTTAGCAACACCATAGCAACCTCTTTAGATATCATAGCAACCACTTAGCAACATCAATTCAAACATCTGGGATACCATGGCGACCACCTAGCAACAGCACCAAACAAACCACCTGGAATACGAAAGCAACTAAATATCAACCACTTAGCAGCTTCATAGCAACCGCCTAGGAACCACTGCACAACAACATCACCTAGCAAAATCAGTTGCACCTTATTGACCTTATAGCAACAACCTATAAACTGCCTGGAAGTGGGAACCAGCAGCACAAGCACTCTGTGTTTTTCAGGAAATTCACTTTTCTAGTTGGACATACTTTTCTTTATTTGTCACATCTATGCTGAAATAGACAGAATTGTAATGCATTAGTTAAAGTTCAGTTTATTAATACACAAGAACATTGAAGAGTAAACTGCTATGAAATAGACTTTTATATAATAAATAATAACAACATTTTATTTTTCTTCTGGATTTTAGGGACAAAAGGGAGGAATAAGGGAGAATTCACCAACCTGCAGGGAGTGGCTGCTTCCAATGTTGGGAAAGTTTTAATAGCAGACAGTAATAATCAGTGTGTTCAGGTGAGGAAAGGTCACTGCACTGCACTTAGCATAGTGTTAATAATGCTAAAAACACTGACATTTGATATCTGACCCTCAGTAATGCACTACAGAGGTCTGGTATAGGTGATGACTGTTGTTTGTGCTCTTAGATATTTTCTAATGACGGACAGTTTAAAAGCCGTTTTGGAGTGCGGGGACGCTCTCCGGGGCAGCTGCAGCGGCCCA
Organism: Crenuchus spilurus; assembly: GCA_036984385.1. Classification (NCBI taxonomy): domain Eukaryota; kingdom Metazoa; phylum Chordata; class Actinopteri; order Characiformes; family Crenuchidae; genus Crenuchus; species Crenuchus spilurus. The sequence continues at coordinate 16,200 of BRDA01008794.1, forward strand.
CTGGCGTCGCTGTGCACCCTAACGGTGACATCATCATCGCCGACTATGATAACAAATGGGTCAGCATTTTCTCCAGTGACGGTAAATTTAAGGTGAGTGACAGAAAAACACAGTGTGACATATCAATCATTAATCAAAGTGATTCATACAGTTACATTTCGCTTATGATGTCAGAACCTTATAGTGACCCTTGGCTCGGGTGACACTAGTGAAACATGGTGGCATGGACTGTATTAGAGCACCGAGGTTCCTCAGCTTAACCAGACTTTCACAGACTTATTTACATCATTTATACCAGAGTGACGTGTTAATCAGTGACTCCTCCTCTGTCCTGTCTTAGACTAAGCTCGGCTCCGGGAAGCTGATGGGTCCTAAAGGTGTGTCTGTTGACCGAAACGGCCACGTCATCGTGGTGGACAACAAAGCGTGCTGCGTCTTCATCTTCCAGCCAAACGGTAAACTCGTTACCAAGTTTGGAAACCGTGGCAACGGTGACAGACAGTTTGCAGGTATTTTCTCTACCTGTACATTCTCACCAATGAGCCATAACATTAAAACCACAGTGCTGTAGCTACACTCATTGTTCATTATCCACACACCCTGTTTTTTGTGGTCAGGAGCCCCACAGAGCAGGTGGATCATTCTCAGTGACACTGATGTGGTGGTGACGTGTTAGTGTGTGTTGACTTTCATCTTATATCTACAAGGTGGACCAGCCTTCTGTGATGCACTCATAAACACACTAACACACCACCACCACATCAGGGTCACTGAGAATGATCCACGTGCTCTGTGCGGGTCCTGATTACTGAAGGAGCAAAGTGTACAGAGAAACAGAAGGGGTGGTTTTAATGTTATGGCTGTAGTTTTGAGTAAATCAGCATTGCTGTATTAACACAGTCTGGTTATTATAGGTCCCCACTTTGCTGCAGTGAACCAGAATAACGAAATCATTGTAACTGATTTCCATAATCACTCTGTAAAGGTATGTACCTGTGATTAATTGGCTGTTAGGCAACATAATAATGAATTAATTACTAATAAAGAAGCTGCACCAGTAAAATAACTTCAGTTAACCTGCTGTTTACAGGTATTTAATCCAGAAGGAGAATTTCTGCTGAAGTTTGGCTCTAATGGTGAAGGGAACGGTCAGTTTAACGCCCCCACTGGAGTTGCAGTGGATGTCAATGGGAATATCATAGTCGCAGACTGGGGCAACAGTCGAATACAGGTACAGAAGACCTGCTTAGAAAGAGCACTGAGAGTGTAATGTGTCCTCCTGACAATAACATTGATATTTATGTTATGTAGCTGCTGTAAAACACTTAAGGTAATCTGCCACAACTACAACTACAAGTAATACTGGTCCTCCATGATGAGAGGTTATATACACAGTATATATATATATATGATGTAAGTAAATTGTTATAATAAACTGTTACTCCAGGTCTTTGACGGCAGCGGCTCCTTCCTTTCCTACATCAACACCTCCGCCGACCCGCTCTACGGCCCGCAGGGACTGGCCCTGACCTCCGATGGACACGTGGTGGTGGCCGACTCGGGGAACCACTGTTTTAAAGTCTACCGTTATCTCCAATAAGACTGTATTACCGGACTTTACACTAATTTCCCAGGACTGCCACGCCCCCCTCTCTGTGCCATACAGCACCCTGACCTCCACATTTTGACCCTTCATGTGCACCTGTCTCTTAATGGATAGGAAGGTGGAGGGAGTGTGTGGATGCTGATGGAGTGTTTTAAAGAAGAGTGAGCACGTCAGGCTCAGTACGGTTTTCACCTGAGACGACTGATTCTATGACCTGGATTTCACCTCGTGCACATACACTATATGGACAAAAGTAATAGGACACCTGTTCATTCACTGTTACTGAACTCTGTCTCCATTCAGCCACAAGAGTGTTAGTGAGGTCAGGATGTTGGATGATCTTCATCCCCATCTCCACCACCTCATCCTAAAAGTGTTGGATGGAGCAGAGAACACTGCTTCACAGTGCTGTACCCTCTAACCCACACCTGGCATTAGACATGGTACCAACAGGTCCATGTTTAGCCCACACAGTGAATGAATGCATTTATAGAAGGGGGTGTCCACAAACATTTGGACGCTTAGTGTACGTTTTTATTTGTTTAGAGGAGCTTGAACACTGTGATCAGCTGTAAAACAAAACTGTATGTAAAGCACATGTTTTGAGGGATGTGAGCACGCAGAGCGTCGGTGGTCCACCGCCTGGTGAACTGCTGTCATATTCAGCCCCTCTGTGTGTGTGGACACAAGCATGTAGGTCTTAACCCATCATATGACAAAAGAAGCAGAAGCACTTCACATTCACATTAAAGTCAGCTTTCACACAGACGTGGATTACTGAAAACTTCACTTGTATTTCAGCCATAACATTAACACCACCTCCATGTATCCACTGAGCATGCAGGTGCACTGTGTACAGACTGTAGTCCATCTGTTTCTCTATATACATTTCTTCAATGGTTAGGACCCTCAGTGATACTGACGCGGTGGTGGTGCATTAGTGTGTGTTTTCAAACACTGTCCACTCACTGTTCACACTCAGCTTAGTCTGCGTTGGTGATGCTGCTGGTTCACTATTTTCAGTGACACTGAAGTGTTTAACAACATCAGCAGCTCTGCTGTGTCACACACTAACACACCACCACCACATCTGATCCACCTGCTCTGTGGGGGGGTCCTGACCACTGAAGAACAGAAGTACACAAATAAACTACAGACTACAGTCTGTACAAAGTGCACCTGTATGCTGGATACATGGAGGTGGTGTTAATGTTATGGCTGCTTGGTGTATATCATTTACTGCAGACCATGGCTGATATCATTGTGGCCTACAACATTAATGTATGTTGATTTTATGTGTTTTTTTCCCTTCTGTGTACATATGTTTGATGCCAAATGAAACAAAGGTGCCCGTAGTGTTGAGTTAATGGCTTCCCAGCATGCCCACATGGAAGAGTTTAGAGAAAGCTGTCCTAGTTGTGTTGTTTTTACTCTAACAAGCTCTGCTTCCACAAGGACTAGCTAGTCATATGATGATGTACTAGGCAGTAGACCACTGATAAGGAACTCTGGGTCTAAGTCACTCTGTGCCAAACAAAAACACATTTCTCACTTCTCTGAATTGAGGATGTTAAGTAATTTAAATGAATACTAGCAGTGGTACCTGGTCCTGGTCCAGTTCAAGACCTTCACGATCTAAGCTTTCTGGTGTGGTCAATGCCCATGACTAGGACTGGGCACCTCTAATATAAACTGCATTGAGGTTAATTACGCTAAGCTTTTAAAAACAGCTGAACTACAGACTGAACAATGTCTTTTTAAACCAGTAAAGGTCATAACGAACACATTAAGGACAGGTTATGGTAAAACTGTACACCTTAAGCTCCTGGTGTGAAACTTAGAAGTTAATATGACTATTTGGGTGCTCATTAAAAGATCTGCAGAAAGCAAACTCTACAAAATATCCACTGAAATGAGTTAACATTGCTATTAGAGTTGGACAGTGACAACAAATATGATAAATCAGTCAATTTCTCATTTATAAAAACACTGGCTGCTTCATTAGGTACATGTACACCACCACCACATCGCTGTCACTGCAGGGATCCACCAGCCAAATAACCTTCTGGGGTCCTGACCACTGAAGAACAGGGTGCTAACAGATTATACAGCGAAACTAGCAAATTACTGTTTACGAATCTGAGCTAAAATCACTGATAAAATCAGGCAAATCTAATAAAGTTTGTAGCATTTAGTTAAAAATATGCTTTTTCAATTTGTTTTGGTTATTAGACTCATCATTTCTCCAAAATGAGTGGGGCTTTGGTGTAACCAGCAAGCTGATTAGCTCTTTTTCACTGTAAACAAAAGCTATGTTGAGTGTTACGAGCGTTTTCATTCGTATTTCAACCAGTGCTGTCTTTACTTTTGCTTCTTCTGATTTTATAAAGCAGTCACGCAGTCACAAGCTGAAAAAAGCTTCAGATATTTGACATCTGGAGCTTCAGTATGAAAGATGACATCAAAAAGCGAGCCAACACTCCAGCAGACGAACAAGAGGTTTTCACTGCCAAAGACATTTAACCACCATTCAAACAGACAGGCTCTTTTAGTGAGTCTAATGATATCAGTTCAGTACACAGTAGTGTTAGTCTGCTTGAAGCTTGTGTATAGCAGTACAAGCTTTTTGATTTGGCCATTAATTTAGAGAATCCTAGCTTTCACTTTTCTCATAGGCACAGACGGCTTTGAGCCAGAGCTTCTTAATGGACTATTCTGTCAACTACAATACGATGAGCATCCTCGCAGGTTTACACAGCTCAGTATGTTTAAACAACACAAAACTGAGCACCTTTTTGGTCATTCAAAGCTTTCTCTATATGCTGGTCATGCAGCTTTTATCCTCAATGCTTTGGACATATGGTCACTTTTCCTTTGATCTTTGCTCAATAATATGTACAGCACATGAATAAAAAGTCATTTGCAGAAAAATAACTTCTGTGAGATACCTGTTCTTATACATGTCTTTGTACAAAGTCTAATTACTGAATAAGCTCACCAGCAGATTTTCCTGACATTGGGTAGGTGTGGTTATGCAAATGAAACAACTATCATGCAAATTGAATTAGGAGTTGCATTTTAAATAAACTTACATTTAAAAGGTTTCTTTGATTTTGGTAATTAAAAGTTAACATGTCGTTAAGGAACGTCTTCACATTTCAACGCAAGAATAAATGAGAATCAAAAAGATTAAACACGAAAATGTGGTTTTGTCAGGTTTATGTTTGTGTATATCGGACTGCAAGCTTACATAAAAGGTGTCAGCCAGTAAAAATCAAACAAAACCTCACTATTGAATTTGTATTGCCAGTCCACAAGATGGCGCTGATACTCTGAGACATTGCAGCATTTCTTTGCACAAAGTTAAAAAAGACTTCATCGTTCGCGTTTATCAGTGTGAGCACCAGCGAGTCTCCATGTGGAGAGCCAGGCTCATCACAGACAATCCAGACGTCAGTCTGTCTCACAAGTCATAGACGCATATTAGCTGACTTTTGGGATTCTTGTTATGACTGACTATCTGTTCTTCTACAACAAACTACAAGGTGGAGTCTTCACTCATCAGTGATGTTAGATGGTGTGTTATGGCTTTCGCTCAATCCTTACGATAAGCCCCGCCCCCCGAGCGGTACATCAAACTGTAAACAGTGAACATCATCAATCCTTACACTACATACACTTCAGTATGTGCACAGCATGTCTGCCATCTCATCTTTATCTGAGTCATAATGTATTGGCAGTACTTCTCTACAGTGACTAGTCAAGCTGTATGTCATTCATTACAGCAGGTGTCCACAAACTTTTGGACACGTAGTATAGTATACATACATACATACATCTAGCAATTATTTGTATATTCATTCATCCTTGTATCCTTCCAGCTTATCCATTCATATATACATCACCTATCTGCCCATCTGTCCATCCATCTGTTTATCTCCATACTATCATCAATTTATCGACCAATCCGTCCATCTACCCATTCATATATGAAATGATCCATTTATTTATTGATCTATAAATTCATCCATTTATCCATCTATCATCAATCAATTCATTCATCAAGCAATCCGTGCATTCAACCATCCATCCATGTGTGTGTATCAGTATTACATTAGTATTGGGTGCAGTAATAATGAGGCTGTAGTAACGGCGGTAACCGCTGGGGGCGCAACTGCAGTATCTCCAGTCCAGCAGGGGCGGTAAGTGGTGTTGTGTGTTCCTGCCTGTCTGATTGTTTGTGGATAAAAGAAGAGCTCTAGACTCACATGGTTCTGTGTGCTGTTAGGAGCTCCTGTGTGTTTATCTCGGATTTATAAACAGGTGTGAGGAGCTCGCGGGTCACTACAGGACTCAGGAGCTGACTGTAAACAGGTTCGGCCCGGCTCGGTTCGTACAGAATGAGACCCAGCTGACAATACTGAAGACATGAAGAGCAGAAGTGGTGTTTACGTAGACCAGCGACTGAAACACAGAGTGGAACAGGTATTATTAATAATATTAATAACAACACCTGCTGTATGAATGTATATTGTATTACAGTGTGTGACAGTAGAGTTGTGGTAGATTCACAATACATATAAGCACGTCACTGTTATTCTACTGTAACTGTAATGTAACTGTAATGTAACATTATAATAGTTTTTATTTGAACATTTTACACACACACACACACACACGCACACAAAACATTTAAACTTCCCCAAATAACCCAAAACTAAAGTCTACTTACTTGTAAAGTCTACTTACTTGTAAACAACAAAAAACAACACATTAAACACCAAAACAGAGGTATGTGTGCACACCCATGAGGCTTTGCAGGGCTAAGTTCCCTGAACTACTGACCTGCTCATGGGAACTCCTGTGCTGTAGTTTATTTAAAGTTTTCATTAGTTATAAAGCTGATAGTTGAAGCGTACAGTTTTAAAGGTGCAGGGCTGAAGACAACTTAGAGAAAATACAGTACTGTAAAATTGCTTTACTGTTGTTGTGTCCTCATTATACAGTAATGCTGTGAATAAAACCTTTGCTATACACAGTATCAGCATAATCTACCAAAAACAGTATCTTACTGTTGTAATTTCTGTATTTTTACAGTAACGTTACAGTGTGTGTGTGTGTATATGTATATGTGTATATATATATATATATATGTATATATGTGTGTGTGTGTATATATATATATATATATGTATATATGTGTGTGTATATATATATATATATATGTATATATGTGTGTGTATATATATATATATATGTATATGTGTGTGTGTGTATATG
>BRDA01008794.1:23095-43913 GCA_036984385.1 Crenuchus spilurus
TTTAACCGTATGTATGTGTGTGATTATATATATATATATATATATATATATATATATATATATATATATATGTGTGTGTGTGTGTGTGTGTATATGTGTGTGTGTGTGTGTGTATATATATATATATATATATATATATATATATATATATATATATATTAGTGTGTGTATGTATGCCAATTTGAAGCTTTTTTACCAATAAATATAACCATTTTAGCTTAAATGGGACAAAATGAATTCCTGCACAACAGAATACTGACCTAGGGAACACTGGACTGATGTTGATGCTCTGTCCTGACTGCTCCTGATGAGCTGAGCTGTATTTTAACCCTTACAGTACCTGAAATCCAAAAACAGTGCATATGTGGATGTTGGTGAAATGGCTGCTGACCTGCAGCGACAGTACAGGTGAGCTGTTTTCTGTTGTCTTGCCCACTTTCCTGCAGGTTTGTTCTGTGCTTTATGTTCATCATATTAATGTGTATTTTGTCAGAATGGACTACGGCCGGCGGAACAAAACGGCCTTCAGGATTCAGGTAGAAAAATGTGAGTCTCTGCTTTACATAACAGTCATAAATGAGACTTGTATTTGTATTGTTTTATGTGAAATTAACTCTTTATAGTGCACGGAGTGATATGCAGTGAGTCCAGCCTCTCTGCTTTAGAAGACAAGCACTTGGCCAAAAGAGCAAGACGCAGTCATGAGGAAGATGGGTGAGAGATCATAATAACATTTAATATTCAATACAGTTTTAAGCTTTTACAGCACGTCATGCTTCCATCTGCTGACAAGCGTTATGTAGATGCCCAGCAGCTGCCCACAGTGCCAACACTACTACTGACCATCATATTACTGCGATTTATAAGTCACACTGATCAACATTAAAACACAAAAGGCTTAAAATTAAATTCTGAACAAAAATGAACTTTATCTTATTCTAACTCATGTGACCTGTTATTGGCTTTAATGTTGTGGCTGAAAAGTGTTTACTTTGTTGTTTAGTGAGGAGAGCAGTATGCTGGAGGATACCACAGACAGTGAGGATGTCTCTGAGCAGGAGGTGAGTGTATAAAATAGCAACATCTTTAGTTTTTAGTAATTTAAGAAGCTGAAACTGTAAATTAAAGATTTCATGTGTTTTTCAGGTAAGAGGTCGTTAGTTAATGACCTCCAGGTGTTGTTAACAAAGCTTTGATAGTTAAGTCTTAAGTTTGTCTGATTATTATTAAACAGTTCTCAGCTAATGATATTTAGTATGATTTTGTATGTCTGCTGTTAATAGTAGCTGTTGTGTGTAATGTGGTAAACCACAGCAGCACTTTGTTATTGTAAGGGATCAGACATACAGCACTGGGTGGAGAAGAGTCCTGCTAGGCTCCTCATGGACAGCAGGGGGAGCCAAAGCACATTGTCTAATCTAATATAATCTATACTGCTCTAACCTGAGATACAGTTTGGTCTACTGATCAGCACACTCATTTTATAACCTCCAGCATGTTGTTATTAATTTTACAACAGCTTCAAACCCAGCCAATCACATTTTAGAGCAGAACTCTGCTTTATGATGATTATTTTAAACATTTGCAGGAATATTTTATAGTTACTCTGCATTTCTAAGTGATGCAGCACCAAAATGATGGACAACCGTAACATTTTGATGATTACTGTGTCATATCAGCGTGCTACAGTATGGTTAAAAACCTCATTTGTGTACATAATTTAATCCAGAAACATAAACAATCATTTCATATTCATTATTGACCTTTAAAGCCTTTTTAGTTTCAGTGCAGATCAGAATGACTTACAGCTCAGAAATCCAGAATCTCTCATTATTACAATCTCATTTTGAGTAAATTTACTCTTCGAACACTAAAAACGTGCATCATCATCACATGACCAGTCACGGCTTATTCTTTCAGACAGTAAATTCAAATGAGAATTTCTGAAATCACTGACACAAGATGGGTCTAATCATCTTCCACAGATCAGTAATCACATGAACAACTCACTGATGTCTCTGTATCGGAAGGGGAACCCGGGGAACCCAGAGAACGGGACCCCTTCTAAAGAACCCTCCACCAGCAGCCTTAACCCAGCCCAGAGGGATTCACCGGCAGAGGGTGGCATTGTCACCTCTACTCCTCATCGCTCTTGTACAGTGGTGTCTGCAGGCGGCTGGTTCATCGATAAAGCAGGAAGTAAAGTTCAGGAAAATATCCTGATTGACTTGTGTGAGGAGGAGCCGGCCAGACCTGCAGAACATGTGCGTTCACTGTGTTCACCAGCAACATATCACTAATCATATTAATCACATTCAGTAAAGCCCTAACTAACCCTAACTACCCCATCATACACAGTCCATATTAAGTCTCCTCCTCGAAGTCCATTAATGAGGTGTAACGGGACACCTCGTTAAGCTTGTTGTCCTGCTTATGTCCATGTTTTAGTGTGTATATATACTGTAATATAAAAAATAAAACCTCATGTTAATCAATACTCGCTTAAATATTCCAGTCATTTCTGTACAAATACATCACCACAACTTCTCAAAGCTCATCCAGATGTTACTGAACGTGTCTCATGCTAGGACACAGTGATACTTAGTGTGCACTATGCTCCAAGATGGCTGACGCAGCATTCTGCTACACAAGTTTTTGTTTAAAGCTCACAATAAGACTGACTGTGTCCTAAACCACATTTGCGAGAACTTCATCATGTTGAGCAGGATGAGAGATGTATTTTTAGAGAAACGGATAAGCTGTTTGGGTGACTATTGAGATTGAGAGTCATGCATTAGCTGAGTGGCTACAAAATGAATGTGTGAAGTGAATTAATAGTTGCATATAATTCATTAAAATGATTATATATCTCAATTAGGGTAATTGACAGGCTTGTTATACATGAATTGTTGCATGTAGTCACAGTACAGAATGTGCTCATACTTCTGTTAATACAGAAAGAAACAGACGTGTCCATGCTGGAGCCAGAGAAAAAGCCAAAGAGGAGTGGAAAGAAAGGAAAAAGACAAAAGAAGAGGGATGGAGAGAGTAAAGACGTGGATGGGGACATAGAGGCAAGCGTAATGGCTAAAAAAGGTGGAGATCCTGCTTATATACAGTTATTAACCCTGTCAATCTTCAAACATCAAGTATTTAGCAGAAAACTAATTCTGACCAATTACATCAGAAATGAACCACATTGCATGTTTTTTTAATCATATTTGATTAATTCAGAATCTACTGCTCCCAGCATGCAGTTTAAGCCAACAAAAACAAACGGAGCACAAACATTTACCCCTTATACACTGAGTTTCCTTTCAACTTAAAAATCTGCAAATATCCTGTGGTACATGCAGTGTGTGGAAACTCCACCAGGGGGCAGTATACATGTATCTGATTTGATGTCATATTTAATTACCGTAATTAAAAATGAAATATATATGAATGTAATGCATACATGTTGGTCTTTATGTATCAAATATAGTGCACTTGGCTTGATGGGGTTAAATAATGACTTTTACAAAATCTTTTTTTAATAAACTGTCACTGTTTAAATAAATAATAATTTTTTTGTCATTTGAATATGCCAGTCAGACTTCATGTGGCATGAACATTTCATGATAAGTTTTAACTTTAAAAGTAAAAAAGTTGGCATTTGACATAAAAGGTTTTGTACTGACAATGTAAATGTGAGATTCATCATTTGGGTTTGTTTTAGCCCGGTCCAAAGCCCCTGAGCTTCAGCACTCCACGGTTAAGTTTGAAGACGTTGGCGGTAATGAAGAAACTCTGACGGTACAGAATAACTGCACACTGTATCTTTAACTACGTTCATTATTATTACTCCTGTGTCATTAATAAAGCCTCTCTGCTTTCTGTCTTTAGGAGTTATGCAGGTTGCTAATCCATATGCGTCACCCTGAAGTGTACCAGCAGCTGGGGGTGGTGCCACCACGTGGGTTTCTCCTTCACGGACCACCTGGCTGCGGGAAGACCCTTCTTGCCCAGGCTGTGGCTGGGGTGAGTGTCTATCTAAGAGAAACACTGAGCTTCCTTTTCATTTTTACTTAGAATTCTCATGTATACTCTGTGGCATGCAGTGCAGGCATAATCCACCAGGGGGCAGCAGATATGTATCTGATTTTATACATCAGTCTTTTCTCTATATAGTGTATTAAAATATAGACAATGACACAATATTTATACAGTGATGAATGATTTACCATCACACTGATGATAAAGGTCTTGCGTATCAAATATGATACACTTGGCTTTTACGGACGAGGTGGAGGCAAAAAGCTCCACAACATGAAGCAGAGTGTAGTTTTCTCCATTGATTTGGTGTAAACAGACACCTGGAAGGTTGTTATCCTGCTTATGTAACCGTTACCACATGTAGACATTTGTGTATTTATGTAAACAAAGGAAACATCAGCTATGTTAGCCTAGCTTAGTATTCAGTGCTTCCCGTGCATTGATATTGAACAGTGATTGAGTGATAGTGTTTTATTAAACACCAGTGTGGATGTAATAAAAACTCTGGTGTTTGTAGGAGATGGAGCTGCCCATGTTGAAGGTATCTGCTCCAGAACTGGTGTCGGGTGTGTCAGGAGAGTCTGAGCAGAAGTTACGTGAGCTGTTTGAGCAGGCTCTGGTAAGAGCATCACTACACTAGCTGCTCTGATGAGGCAGATACACAAATAATCTCTAATGTACTGAACAGATTCAGAACAAAATCATATTGGCAGATAATTACCACCATAATGATCACTAGAAAAGGAGATGTTAGTCCATAAACAACCTCAATAAACACTATTAATCACTAGAATAGTGATTTTAGATTTTATTTATTCATTGTAGTGATTATATCAAGTTCACTCAGTATTGTTTATATATTTTTTTTCTCTCTACAGAGCAGTGCTCCTTGCATTCTGTTCATTGATGAGATTGATGCCATTACTCCAAAGAGAGAGGTGGCCTCTAAAGACATGGAGAGAAGAATTGTGGCCCAATTACTGACCTGCATGGATGGAAAGTAGTGTTTTGAGATGTGGAGCTGCTCAATATTAAAATTGTGCTTCAGAAGCCAAATATTCAATTCACTGATTCACTTCCCATCAAAGGTTACAGTCCAATAAACTTTCACATGGATGTGTAATTGTGCCAAGTATACTACACTTCATATCATATGACTGGCAGTTTCCAGAGCGGCTGGTCACATGACTGAAAGTGTAAAGGCCCTATAATACACACATGAGGTACTTCATCAATTAATTTGTACATGATATCATTTATCACAACATCTACACACTTCGGTGTCGTTCTTCGATTCAGAGTAGACCACCATTCAAATATATCTGATGACGGGCTTTAAGATGAGCATCAGACACTGTTGAGAATCCTGAGCGGTGGTCTCTGTTGACTGTAGGTAATAACTGTCCTCTGACTTTCTCTCTTCAGACCTGAATTCATTATCAGTGCCAGCGCAGGTGTTGGTGATCGGCGCCACTAATCGTCCAGACGCTCTGGACCCGGCTCTGCGACGCGCTGGACGTTTTGATCGAGAAATCTGTCTGGGGATACCTGATGAAGGGACGCGGCTCAGGTTGGTACCTCCCGTACACCAGCATCACCAGCTTCCTGTTCTCAATCTCTCAAACTAAAGTAAGTCCTGTGAGCTCAGATGCTGTGAGGTTGTAGCTACTGAATAACGCTTCTCAATCAGCATCCACACACTGCTGGCTTAATCCATGTAAGGTTTAAATGACTTCAGAGAGACTTGATGTAAAGCATGACAGAATGACTTCACAGCATTTGTTATTTATGTACAAATAAACATGGCATGTACAACTAGTGCACTATTGTTCCTGGGTTGAGTGAGCTGTGTCTCACTGAAACGTGATGCTACATCAGAGCTTCCTGAGAGAGATCTTCACCCACAGAAGGTGAAGATACTGGACTGGGGAGATTTACCTCTGCTGGCTGTGAAACTCTATGCTGGGTTTTGGCTGAATGCTGTAAAGTTTTGGGAAAAGGTGTTCTGTACATTAAACTGTGGTGAAGATACTGTTGGAATGACTCAAAACTGCACTCATAGTGTACGTGTTTACCCCACAAGATCATATGAATACTCACTTCTGTTCTAAATGGTTTTAATTAATAACTGCCATGAAATAGAGCACTTTCCTTAGGAAACCTGTGAAGTGATATTTGTTGGGGCCCTAATCAGTGATGGACCAGTATGGGTTTTTCAGTGGCTGATGCTGATATTCAGAGCGCAGGGTAGCTGATGGCTGATTAACCATTTGCCTTCTATGTCATTCCAGGATTCTTAAAACTCTCTGTCGGAAGCTGAAGCTGCCTGCAGACTTTGACTTTCGGCAGCTGGCTCGGCTCACGCCAGGCTACGTGGGGGCAGATCTGATGGCTCTGTGCCGGGAGGCAGCCATGATTGCTGTTAATCGTGTTCTGCTGCAGCAGCTGGAGATACGCCCACCTGCGGCTAACATCATAGACTCCTCTTTACATACAGCAGAGCAACAGACACCAGAAACAGAGCAGCCAGCCAGCGCTGACCCTCACAGCATCACTGATAATGTCCAACATCACACCAGTGCACAGTGCTCAGAGAGGAGCGTCTCTACTGAGCTGGCAGGAGGAGGATGTATACAGGCTTCAGACCTCTTAACAGCACAAGTAAGTGAATACGTACATCACCATCCGTATCTGCTCATAGGCCAGACCTATCTTGCTGCAGAATATGGTATGTTAAGCCTGGTTCCCACTACAGGACAATCTGATTTGCTCTTTTCAACAACTATAAAAGTATCAGCGGGAAAAATGTATAATGAATTAATGTCATTCAGATAGAGATGATATGCTGACTATTGCCTTTTGAGCAGCTGATGCACTTTTCTGGCTCACCAGCAGGGGGAGTTAGTGCAGCTGCTGGCTCTACTGAAGAGCAGTGAGTCTCTGAGCGAGGAGCAGCTGAGCGGACTCTGCATCCTGATGGACGACTTCAAGGCCTCTCTGACCAGTGTCCAGCCTTCAGCCAAGCGTGAGGGCTTTGCCACGGTGCCCGACGTCACATGGGATGACATAGGTGCCCTGCAGGACATTCGTGAGGAGCTCACTATGGCCATCTTGGTAGGATTAACATACTGTTGTAGCAGTAGGGCACTGGCCATTGATCCCTGGGTCTGAACCATTAGGACTGACGCATCTTCCCAGTCAGCACAATGGCCCAAACACCACAAGCAATGATGGCCCAGAATCGGGCCAGATACAGTTGTTGGAATTGACGTACTGTTCTTATCTAATTGATTGATTTAATTGATCAATCTGAACAGTAGCATTAAATAGAATATTATAATTATAATTAAGACAAAATAAACAAATAACAATGTATAAAGATAAATTGTTTATATTGGTTATTGTGATGTTGTCATAACTGTTATATTAATGGTGCTGATATAAATAAATAAACATCCAGTTGGATAAAAGTAACATGTAGCTTTCAGCAGCCATATCAGGCCTAATTCTGAGTGATTAATAATTTAATTAATCATTTATGAAGTACAATAAACACATTTTATTTACATATTGACATATTTATTTTATTATTATTGTTTAATGGCAGTGAGCAGATTTCTAAAGTTTTGTAATTTTAATGACATAAATTGGGTAAAAAATGTCATTCATGGCAGAGTGTTGGCAGAAATGTACACTGGGTGTAGCCCAGGTTTGGAACATATCATCATGCCAACTGCATTATGAAATGGTAGCTACCAGCCATCATATTTAATCAAATAACTTGTGTGGTTTTGACTATATTGTAATGTTTGGAGATGCTTTGGCTGAAGTGGAAATATGATATTTGTGTGAACTGTTCCTTTAACCGTGCTGCAGTCGGTCACGTTGAGTTTGTGACTTGCTGCTTGTAACAGGCACCCTGAGGGGACCAGTGTGAATGTGAGCATTGTGCAGGGCGAGCACTGTGACTGAGGGTGGAATAAGGTCATATTGTGTGTGTGTGTGTGCAGGCTCCTGTCCGCAGCCCAGAGCAGTTCAGAGCTCTGGGCCTGACCGCCCCTGCAGGAGTGCTGCTTGCTGGACCCCCAGGCTGTGGGAAGACCCTGCTGGCTAAAGTATGAACCCGTCTTGCCCTCTTGTTCTTTATTTTTTGAGTAAAGCTCTACCGATTATCACTCCTGACTGATTATCAAAGCTGATATTTATCTATTGTCAGTTTGGAGTCAGTTTGTATTTGATCTCTGTGGAGGAAGTGATTTAAGATGACTTAAAGGGGAAGTTCACACACATTTCTGTCCAGATCAGTGGTTGAGATGTAAACGGTGATGTTTGGATGTGAAATGTTTGATTTTGGAGAATCAAACAGACATTCTACATTTCTTTACACCACACGTCTGTAACACAAATATTAACCTTGTTTACTAACCAAAACTCACAGCTAAGCACGTGTCTGTGTGTGTGTATATAATGGTAATGGTGGTAAAAGTATTTGGGGATTATTGGTCATAATCACAGCCTGTGTTTCCTCCTCCACCCTCAATAAGTGAAAGTAATGTAGGAAATTCCCCTTTAACAGCTCGGTCACACACTTATGTGAAGACACACACTGATCAGCAGCCTGCTGGCTATTATGTAACAAAGCAACCTGGTAGCAACAACATAGCAACCACTTAAATACCACTTACCAACACCATAGCAACCACTTAACTACCACTTCAACACCATAGCGACCACTTAGCAACATCATAGTAACCACCTAACAGTGCCACCTAGCAGAAACAGTTTTAGCTTATAGACCACATAGCAGCAGCCTGGAGGTCTGAACCACTTTAGCCGTGTTTACTTCAGGAAATGCATTTTTCTATTAGCCTCATGGCTCCGGTGCTACAGCAGCACTTTGTCTTGATAATCACTTCATTTGATTGGTACTTTCAGCTGCTGATGACACAGCCTGTATCTGTACTTTATACGTCTGATAGATGCTGTAGACCAGCCTCTTAATCTAATAGACTGTCTCTCTCTGCTGTTACAGGCGGTCGCCAACGAGTCCGGTTTAAACTTCATATCCGTCAAAGGCCCAGAGTTACTGAACATGGTGAGTTTTAAAAGCCGTTAGTGTGAAAAGTCACATATTTCAGGCATTGATGATGACTTACAGCTCAAATTATTAGAATATTTCACTATTTAAGCTGTCAATATTAAAACTGGGTTAAAACAAGGTAAAAAGGGTTAAAAAAAGGCATGAATATGAACTGTTCACCAGAGTCTGATGCAGCTGCACTAGTATACAGAGATGAGCTGTAACTGCACATCAGTATGAGGATTAACTCGCTCAGATGGACATGAACTGATGTGAAAGTTGATAACATGTAAAAATGTACCGTCACCTCTGTGTGAAAGATAAAGGAAGTATCTCCTCTAAACATGTACGACTGCAAACAAACAGCTTTAGTCACGAATGACTTGAGAAACAGGAGCAACGAGCTTCTCGATTATTCATGGTCTGGATGCGTCTGCAGGTTTGGTTACAGAAGTGATGGGGATGCTTTGTGATAGACTGTATCATCTGCCATCACACATTCAGATGCAGGTCTGCTTATCTGTTTCCAGCTCTACTGCCTTCAAGCCAATTTACATCTAAATACATTACAGATGCACTGATAATGACCTGAGTGACGTTAACTGATTGTGGCTGGTATTTATCACACAGGTCATTTAAACTACACTATTTGGACAAAAGTATTGGGACAATGGCTCAGTCAGGGCTAAAATGTAGTTTTACCTGCTTTTGTAGGAGCAACCGTCTCTAAGCTCCATAGCTCAATGCTGTGCCCTGTAGCCCAGCGATTCTCAACTGGTGGGTCGTGACCCAAAAGTGGGTCGCGGACACGTTCTGGGTGGGTCACGGACAGATTGTAAAAAATACATTTTAAAACTATTAAAATAGTTGATGCTTATCTGATTTTGTCCTCGTATTTTAAATTGAAAACAGACAGAGAGGCAGGCGACAGACGAGCGCGCAGCATTCTTGTTGCCATGGTAACCACCATTTGCCGGCTATCCGTGTTGCCAAGTCTGCTTATTATAGTTTGGGCTTGTGTTTTTCTAAAGTTGCTTGCAAATCTCGTGAGTGGCGGGATGTGCTTTTTTGAGCTTGTTTTTGAACGTGAAGTTGCTTATTTGGGCTTGACTTTCTTTCCGAGTGAAACTCTTTGATTATCTCCCAGCTCCCCATAACAAAGCAAAAGATGAGAAGCACAAAAAATCTGTACACTGAAGCTAACAAACATGGGTTTCAGTGCAAATCAAGCCAGTCACGTCCCCTCTGAAATCTTACATTCTCTTTACATGCATATGTATGTTTAAATGTGTTTTTGATGGCTATGTTTCAAAAATAAATTTGTTTGGTTTGTATTCTATAAAAGTGGGTCCCGACTTAATGACCATGAGAAAATGTGGGTCCCGGGCTGAGACCAGTTGAGAACCCCTGCTCTAGCCCACACCTGGCATCAGACATGTTGCCAACAGGTTCAGTTTTAGTCCTATTATTTTGACTTCTACAGGGACTAGACTAGACTGAATGCATTCATTACAGGGAGTGTCCACAAACTTTTGGACACAGTGTATGTTAATGTATGTAATGTAACGGTTATATTAATATTCAGAATGGGCATGATAACAAAAAATGTTCCCCATTCATCAGCAAATGTCAGCTGACTGTAAATCGTGCATCCCTTATGTACAGTAAATGCTTTGTTTTGACACATTACAGCTTAAAAAACATGTCTTTATGTGTCCTCCCTTGACTAACTAATGATGTATGTAAATGTGGTTTTAAGTGCATCTTGCCTTTGTTCTGCAGTACGTTGGCGAGAGTGAGCGGGCAGTTCGTCAGGTGTTTCAGAGAGGACGCAACTCCGCCCCCTGCGTCATCTTTTTTGATGAGATTGATGCCCTTTGCCCCCGACGCTCTGGTTATGAGGTAACAAAGGAAACTTACTTTATGTTGTTCCAGAAAAACCACAAACATAATCTCAGCCAGCAGGATTCATCATTTTTAAATTCTGCCCAAGACAGAGTGTGATAAATTAGACCAGTCCAGGGCCACCAAACCTTCACAACCGCGACACAGTCTGCGTTCAGACTGCAGAAAAAATCTGCTTTGTTTCTCAATTCGCATCTGTCAAGACTGTTCACACTGTTATTAGGCAGTGATCAGTTCAGATCATCCTCTCAACCTCCAAATCGTCGCCCTGTCAAGTCACAGCAGACAGACTGGGTGATGGAGGCTGGATCATCTGGATTTGTTGTGGTTGACAAATTGAGTGATGCAAATGACTTGATACAATCTGGATAATACCAAAAATCAGATGGGGGTTTTTTTTTTTGTTGCTGTCCACACTATGAAAAATAATCTGGATTAAATCTGGATATGCCAAAACTCATTTGGTGTAGCAATCTGAACACTCAAACCTCAAGTCAGAAAAAGTGGATATTCTGTTCCTTTTTACCAAAACATGTCAGAACCTTAATTTTAGTAAAACATCTGTTTTAATTTCTGATTACATCTGATTTAATGTGACTGCAGTAAAACCACTGCTAAATATTGCCAAATCATTCAGTCCTACTCTGAGCGAGCAGACGTACAACAGTAAACATCTGTGTTTTAAGTTAACAAACCAATTAATTAATTGGACTGACAGGCCAAAGTGTGACTCGGGTGAGAAACCTACATCAGTTACTTGCCAAACGACAACAGTGATGCCTCTGCAACATCAGTCCAGACATCCAGATTTGTGTGAAAAATAAACTAATTCTACCAGAAATCCACAGAAGAGATGAGCAGGTTGCCACCACTCAGCCTATTAAGGGCCACCATCGTGATTTTCAAAATAAAAGACTTTTGCTCTAACAAATCAGTGAAAGTGACTTACCTTTAACACCAGCTGATGTGATAAATCAGTGAGGAGGCTTTGTGTGTGTTTATAGTGAGAGATCACTGAAATAACTGTGTTATCTCTGTTCTGTTCACTCAGTCTGGTGCCAGTGTCCGTGTGGTCAACCAGCTGCTTACAGAGATGGACGGCCTAGAAACACGCCGCCAGGTGTTCATCATGGCCGCCACCAACCGGCCAGGTAAAACCCAGCCTTAGTACAGGTTCTTTCAACAGGACTATTACTATAGACTTACTCTAATATTTATAGACAAACACGATTTCCCTGAAGTCCACTTATGATCATTTAAATCCTTTTAAAGCCTAAATGATGAATTTACAGGCTATTTATGTTACTGTACCTTTAAGGACCAGTTGTGTAAATGACTGTTATGATACCACTTTAAGTGCAAATGGGTGGAGCTAAACTGCTGGTACCACATAAAAACATTAGAATGTAATATAAGTACTTTTTTTGTTGTTCATGACTTCATATTCCAGGCTTTTTTAATTTTAATGTTGTTTGAATAGTTTGAAATGTTTGGAAAATTATGAACAATACTGTCGGTGTATGCAGATGAATTCCTTACTGTGACATCACAAAAGCAGCAATTTTAAATTGGGCTGTTTATGCAGCTTTGTTTGCATATAGAGACTGCAACGTCAGCCATGTTTACTCGCTTATTTAAGTCTCCAGTGTCAAATGAAATGAATCCCAATTAAAACTCTGTGTTGGTGCAGATATCATCGACCCCGCTGTGCTCAGACCTGGCCGCTTGGATAAAACCCTGTACGTGGGTTTGCCTCCCGCGGCCGACAGACATGCCATCCTGGTCACCATTACGAGGGTAAGTGGCACATCCTGAAGCGTGACTCACTGAACACACAAACTCTGCAGTTACATCAATTTTACAAGTGTGTTTGCATGAAAAAATCAAATACGTTCTGGCCTCAGGGTGGTACTAAGCCTCGTCTGGACTCGGATGTCAGTTTGGAGGCAGTTGCTCACGATGAGCGCTGTGACTGCTTTACGTGAGTGTTACAGTTTAACCACAGGACACAAACATGAGCAAGTGTGTGCTGTATTAGATCAGCTTACAGCTACACTGACTGTAGTCCAGCCTGTTCTTCAGTAGTCAGGACCCCCACAGAGCTGGAGGATCATTCTCAGTGACACTGAAGTGGTGGTGGTGTGTTAAGAGTGGATCAGTCATATCAGATATGTACTAGAGGACCAACTGAGCTACTGTCCCTGACTTTACATCAACAAGGTAGTGAGTGGACGTTCGGTGTCACTGAGAATGATGCACCGGCTCTGTGGGGGGTCCTGAGCACTGAAGAACAGAAGTCTACAGAGATCCAGATGCACTGCAGTGTTATAGTTAATTTGTTGTGAATACTTGTTGGTTTAGTGGTGCTGACCTGTCTGCTCTGGTGAGAGAAGCTTCTGTTAACGCTCTGAAGACCCACCTCTGTGCTCAATCAGCTCTACCCAGCACAGGTAAACAGCTCACCTGTACACAGGCTGCCATTCAGTAACACTGCACACAGCATCATCAGCGGTACCTGCTTTTGTCTCTTTATCCACAGAGCACACATTCTCCTCCAGCTCCGTTAAAGACATACAGGTCAGCAAGCGGGACTTCGAGGAGGCCTTCAAGAAGGTGCGGCCGTCCGTGTCCAAAAAGGTGTGTCTGCTGGCAGCACAGCTGCTTCAGCTCGTTAGCTAATTAACAGATGTTGGGGCAGGACAGGAAAGGAGAAATCATAATGGAACATTTTAAACATTCAGGGGTTTTGGTTTTCAGCTCAGTGATGACACACAAGCGGAAGAGATCCACTAAACAGCATCATCAGGTTTCTGCTCATGTCTTAAGCACTTCAGCCCCTCTTGCATTACAGTTCAGACTTTTAACATCACTTACTGAAGAATTATTCAATTAAGCTTCAGAACGAGACTAAAGGATCATTTACGTTGATCAGCATTTATGAAATGAGACGTGTTGATGCTGTAAGCTTGTACGGAAGCTCCTTCTATCATTACAAATACTATTTCCTCAGTAATATGCTCAGAAATTTCAAATAGAATATGATGATAAAGTTATAATTAAATTCTGAAAAGTAAACAAAGTGACCTGTTTTAAGTTTTCTTTGTATTAATGTTGATCAGTAGGATTCATAGCTCCCAGAAAATGTTTATCCATCATTAGCTATATCCCCCTCCCCCCGTGTCCTCTAAACTCCACACCGTAATCCTGCACGTCTCCGGAGATGTTTTTGTGAACCTGATGCTCGTCAGCTGCCAGGTGAACCAGTCCGTCCAGTCATGGGGCTTGCCAAAAGTTCCCCTTGGCTTTGGTTCCCATGATGATGTAGGTCCTGGCGGAGGCTGTAGATGGAGGTTGTTTTTATCTGGCTGCTGTTTGGTATGCAGTCAGTGTTGGTCACTGTTAAATTGGTGACACTGATTGGAGCCCCTCAGTGGGGTATCTGGTGCCCCAGACCTGACTGTTATCTTCTATTAGTTCACTAGAACAGGTGATAAATGTGTTTTCTCTCCCACACAGGACCAGCTCATGTATGAGAAGCTGAGAGAGTCTCTGAGCAGGTAGTCAGAGACACACCCATCACTGCCAACCAGCAGCTCATTCCAGGAGGCCTATTTCAGAGTAAAATATGAACTCGTACTGCAAGCAGGACTGTTTTTGTAGGCTCTGATGTAATAATAATAATCTGTAACATTACTCTAAAGTCACACCTTGTTTCATTTTAGTCAGTCTAATGAGGACAAGCTTTTGTTCATCCTCTCTACACTGCAAATAATGATCTTAACAAGTGACATCAGCTTAAGTCTAGTCTACACATCCTGAGCCTCCTGCTGAGAACTGAAGCTTATTTAACTTCAAATTGTACGTTTGCTTTAAATAAGCCATGTTACCAAGTCCAACATGTTGTTATACATTTTTGCAGTGTGTAGTTTCCTGCTTCTCTGTTGATTTGCTATTAAAATGTTCAAATAGTTTTGCAGTTGTGAATTCCTAAATAAGATTCCATACTGACTGCAGTACTGAAAGGTATCAGTAAGATCACTCGAGTTACAGCCCTACTGATCATCCACAAATCCACACACAAGCCGTTTGAATTCACTGTGAATTTTAATATATAATAAAATCTCAAAGCAGAAGAGCACATAGACGAGACAGTGGAACAGAGCTGTAACATCACCCATCAGCCCACGCTTAGATGTCTAAAGGCCTAAAAAAACGTCCTTCACAGCGAGGCGTCGGTCCTCGCTGGTTCTAATACTGATACAGGAAATCATTTCTCCTCCAACATCGTTTACATTCCAGCCTTGGAGCCCTTTTACCAACAGACCAAATGCTTTCAACTCGACACAGATCAAAGACAAGCATGTTTTACCTGCCAAAGTCAACCTTCCTTTTGTTCTACATACAATCATAGTCCTTTATCCAAGCTGTACTGGAGATAAAGCACCTTTAAGAGGCAGGACGGGCTTCACTCTGGCCGGTTTAGAAATGTTAAGGACACAGATGAGAGATCAGGAGAGCTGTTGTTTAGAGAAACTTAAGAGTCGGCGGCTATTGTTACACATAAAAGGACTTTGTTTGGCTTTTAAGTCTCAGAACAGAAAGAGACTGGACGTGACCTTGTTGTTAAAGAACAATGGGCCTCAATCACCACAGTTTCACTTAAATATCATTACAGGTCAGTGTCAGAACATTATGATGACCACCCACAGTGGGCAGAACCACCCTAACACTCCTGTGTTCACAATAGAGGTTAAGCTGCCTCCACCATGCTTCACCCTTTTGGACATCAGTTGTATCACACTCGTCCACGAAGATCTGCTATAGCTGACTGTGTGCTCACTTATTTTATAAATCACAGTCATCACATTATGTGACTTGCAGAATGATCTAAAACTCTGGTCATTATGGAGAAATATCAGACCTGAGAACGTTAGCATGGACTGTTCACATCAACAGAACATTCTGCAGGGTTCTGAAGATCCAAACAGAAGACGGGATGTTCTGGAGAAACATGCACACGGACACCAGGAGTCAGAATAAATGGACCTTAACGATAAGAAGAACAGTTGGTGATTGAGGCCCAGTGACCTGAATGACCCTTTGATTACATTTACAAACAGCCGATGTGAGCTTTAATTACTGCACATCTCAGCATCACTTTTACCCCACAGGAGGCTTTTGCACTTCCACCTCTACCAGCTCACCATCTCAGATGAAGAGTGAAAATAAAAGTGCTACACCTGGAAGACCACACCCAGTACAACCCTGAACTGGACTTTCAGCTCTTTCTCAATGTTGAAAACTACAGAGTGTCTCATCAGCTTCTTAAACGACTGTGAGTAACTAACACTAGTGAAGACCTGGTGATGAAATGATCAAATAAACCTACAATGTGCTGAAAATGTCCAGCATGCACGTCTGTTCTCATCAGAAGTTTGGGTTTTTATGTTTCTGTCACATCTTATTGACTGTTTAAAATCAGTTTACTGTGACTCCTGCAGACCCAGAGCTGGTTAAGTGCATGTCAACACCATTAGATTAGTGATGAAATGTGATATTCTGCAGTTATCGGAGTGTAAACATGCACATAATGATCTGATAACTGCAGAAAATCAGATTATATAAAATAAGAGATAAATAAAACCTGTCGGACAATATTCAGATTTCTGCTTTACAGCCAGCCTTTCCGTAAACAAGCTTTTTGTAAATATAGTTTGTTTTAAATAGTATTAAACTGTGTTATAGTGCAGGATCTGTTTGGTTAGTGCTTAAACTTCACTGCATTGTGTAAAACAAGGTCTAAACTCTCTTCAGTGACAGAGATAAGTTATAGAACACGGTGGACGTGCACGCTTATGTGCACACTGTGCTTTTAAATCAGACAACAAAAGTAAAAACTTCCATTAAAAGCAGATGTGATAAGCAGAGGTATGAGGAAGAAGGCAAATGACACTTGCTGGGTAAAAGTCTCAGATCAGATCTGGAATATTCTCGAGAAATCAGCAAACGGGGCATTTCTGGGCGTGTTTTGTAAAAGAGTTTGACCATCAGCTGATATAACTGAAGCTTTTTTGGTTATTTATGTGCATATTTGATGCAAACATGACAGAATTTGGTAGAAATATGGAACAAATGTGGCTTTAAAGCACTTTATAATGTTCTAATAAACTTTAATGTAAGCTAAGAGCTGTGTCCTTATCAATGCTGTCATCGATTATCAGCGCTGATCAATGATTAATACTGGTATTCAGCATTTTTCCAATTATAAGAATGACTTTAAACTTTAGACTGTGTGGAGTTTATACTCATGTCTCACACAAACAATAAAACACTGTAGTCTCAGTGTCCTGTCTGGTAGAAATATGGACCACGCTGGAGCCAATCAAACGTGCTTTTCAGTATTTTTACAGCTCAAAGCTCTATTTTTATATTCTAACACTAAACTCTGTTCACGTCATGTAAGCTGTCACATCTCTGTAAATGAATAAAACTCCCAAATATCAGTTCTCCATGTTTCTGATGACTAATAATCAGTAAAAACAGATCAGCCCACACTTCTTTTCATCATGTTAGAATTACAAAGGCCGTTTTAACTTTTCTACATGTGACAAAAACATAAAACGTTTAAGTATAAAAGAAGTTCAAAAAGCAGCAAAATACCTCTGATCTGTGAGTCCTGGTCCTGTAGCACCGCTCTCCTGCACCTGTAACATTGCTCTGGTTCTTGTTTAAAGGAACAGTTCACCCAAAAATCACATGAGTTTTGTCAAATTTTCCTTTTTGAGTTCCTGACATCATTTCAAAGTGTCTGATGCTCTTAACATTGTGTGTAGAAAGAAAAGACGTCTGGTTCCATTGACTTCCATTATAAACAAAGTCAGTTTTTTAAATTTCTCTTTTTGGAGGATTTTAGTTTTCTGCAAATAAATTTCACAAGTTTCCACCTCAGATGTCGTCAATCCTGAGCTGAGAGAAGTTCTGGTGTACTTTTACAAGCTGGGCATTTTAGGTGACTATTGAGTTCTAGTGTCGGCAGAGGTCCAGTTCTAAAGAAGGCAAATCTGGACTCCAGTCACGTCTCGGCTGATCTGGGGTGAATGTACAAATATAAATATGATTTCTGGATGAACCGCTTGAGAAGGGAAGCAGGAACTTCTCAAATGTGCAGAGCAGTGTGTCCAGAACCAGAACTGAGAACCGCTGCTTTAGAACCTGTGTGATCTATCCGTGGATTCAATTTAAAAAACACCTAAGAAGGAATGATTTCATTGCCTTTGAACTTAACACATCTGAAATGGCTTGTGACTAAAATTAACATTGTCTCTCTCACACTCACACACACACACACACACACACACACAGTCAGTCTCTCCACTCACACACAACTCGGTGCATGTTATGCTAAAGCGGTTAACGGGGGGTTCAGCTACAGCAGCCGCTGCTTCCAGTCAGTGAAGCTCTGGGTCTGGGTGTGACTGGGCGGGTAGAGCCCCTCACTCCAGCTTCACCTCTCCCTTCAGCTTCCTCTTCACACGAGAATACGGGCTCAGCTCGTCATCCATGATGAAGTCGTACAGAACCTTCACCCATGACGTGTAGCAGGGCAAGGTGTCGTAATACTCCGGTGCCATTTTCTTCACCTGTTGGACAAGAACATACAGCAGCATGACTACAGCTTCCTTTAATCAGTCTGACTTATAGCTCACAGTAATATGATGCTCAGTAGTAGTGTTGGCACTGTGGGCAGCTGCTGGGCATCTCTATAAAGCTTGTCAGCAGATGGAAGCATGAAGTGCTGTAAAATCTCCTGGTAGGTGTTGACTTTGGACTAAACACAGTGGATGATGATGTCTGTGGTTCAGAAGTGTTGATATCAGGAATGTGAGAGATACACAGTGTTTATACTGTTTATAGTCATTTACTCACCATCACAATGAGTCGCAAGTCACACTGATCACCATTAAAAGTAAAAAGGCTTAACATGTGTCACTTTATATTGAGTTAAAGCAGTGAAGAGTGAGGAATGGAGATGTGGAACCAGAGGAGATTAAGAAATGCTAAATTACTTAGCCAGTTCAATAGTAAACAGACTCTGGGAGACAAATTTGAGTTAATCTTGTATTAAAAGTTAAAAACAAGTTACTTCTGTAATGTTACTGTTTAGAAAAGCTTCCAAACATTTATTGGACATTACATTTTAACCCAATTTCTTCCCCCAAAGTGTTTGGTAGCTAATCGTTTGCCCAGTTGTTGTCTCTCTCTATCACTTGTAATGTCTGACTGTAGGAGGGTGCAGACTCACACAGGCCTCCTCTGATGCATGTGAAGTCAAGCTCCGCCTCTTTTACAACTGCTGCTGATACATCACTGCCGGGCAGCCAATGCGCTCAGAGGAAAGCGCAGGATCCCCAGTTCTGATGGATCGCTTGGCAGACACCTGAGCCAGCCAACATTACTCAGTAGTGCTGGGGAGAGAGTGCCATCTTACCCACCCAGAGAGAGCACCACCAGTTCTGCTCTCAGGCCAAGCAGCATGATCAGGATTCAAACTCGCGAACCTCAGATCATAGTGACAGAGCCTTAGTCTGCTGAGCCACTCGGGTCCCCAGCAGTGACATTACTTGGCAATTTTGGATCAATAAACACTATTTTTATTTTAGTCCTTAAGCCATGCAACACTCACCTGTTGCAATAAGAGAAGGTAATAAACATACAGTCAGTTTAAGACTAGGCAGATATAACTGGTGCTGGTGAGGAGTAACTCACCAGAGGTAGTCTTCTGCCAGGGATGCTGGGGAAGTCATGGTGTTCGTTGTGGTAGCCCACATTGAAAGTGAGAAGGTTGAGAGATCCATAGTAAGAATAGGTCTCATGGCCTTTGAGGAACATGTAGTGCTCAGCGATGAAATGTCCAGAGATGGGGTGAAGCCCCATGCCCAGCATTGAACCAGCCAGCATGTAGACCACAGGCTTGGCCCCCCACAGCCAGTAGAGCAGAGCATTGAATGTGAACTGTACGGCCACGTTGGCCAGCTCCAGCTGGCTGATGGGCTTCGGATTGATGCACAGAGGCCGGATGGCATAAAAGAGCGGCTGCAGAATAATCCAAATGAACTTGCGGAAGCGGGTGCAGAAGAACCACCCCTCGAAATCAGTGGGGATGTCCACATCCACGCCATCACCACCCAAGTACCGGTGGTGGTCAAGGTGGTAGCGCTTGAAAGAGGCAGAGTACGGCAAGCCGATGGGAAGGTTTGCGAAGATGGCGAACCAGCGGTTCAGCCTGGCGCGGCTGTTGCCAAACGCCGTGTTGTGGGAAATCTCGTGAATGGCTAGAGTCATGGAGTGGTTTATACAACTCCCAAACACATACGTCCAAAACAACACCCATTTCCACTCCAAGTCCTTAACGAGGTAGAACGCCAGGAACTGAATTCCCACCATCATGCACACGATCCATTTCAGCCTGGGGTCCGGACCCATCAGAGTCTTTATCTCTGGATATTTAGCTAATGAGAGAGATACAAAATGGCATTAATTACATACATTTAACCACAGACAACCAGAGGACTTTACTGCATTCAATCTGACTCAAAAGTCATAAGTTATAGCTCAAATATCACATTTTCTACTACCAAGCTGCTCCACAAACATCCTCAAAAAACAATATTAATCACTAGAATAGGAGATATTAGTCCATAATCATCCTCAATAAACACTATTAATCACTAGAATAGGAGATATTAGTCCATAACCAACCTCAATAAACACTATTAATCACTAGAATAGGAGATATTA
>BRDA01008795.1:7353-29630 GCA_036984385.1 Crenuchus spilurus
CACGTCTTGCTGGCGCATCTGTGACCAACACAGCAAGTCTTTGTTTTAGTTTTAGTCAAAGTATTACTGAGCCGCTTTGGGGTGTTTTGGAGGAGCGAGTCAGGAAACGTTTTCCTCCACCAGCATCATGTAGTGACCTCGCCACTATCCTGCAAGAAGAATGGCTTAAAATCCCTCTGACCACTGTGCAGGACTTGTAGATGTCATTCCCAAGATGAATTGACACTGTATTGGCTGCAAAAGGAGGCCCTACACCATACTAATAAATTATTGTGGTCTAAAATGACAGGTGTTTCAGTTTTATTGTCTAACCCCTGTATATATATAGCCAGGTTTTTGTGATTTATAAAAATCAGACCAATATAAATCCTTTCAGTGTTTTCTCCCACCAAATTTCCATTGAAAAACAAACTGAAATCTTTTAGAGTGGACGAATAAAAATAAAGAATTAAAATAATGTAGTCACATACTGTAAATATGGACACCCTTAAACTAATACTTTGTTGAAGTGCCATTTGCATGTACTGTATGACTTTATTCAGTCTTTCTGGGTAGGATCAGCATGGCATGTTTTGACTTGGCAACCTTTGCCCACTCTACCTTGGAAAAGCACTCAAAATCTGTCATATTGTGAGGGCATCTTCTATGTACTCTCTATTCAGGTCAACCCATGGATTTTTAATTGGATTCAGGACTGGAGTATGGCTGTACCATTCCAAAGCTATGGTCTTCTTCTGGTGAAGCCATTCTTCTGTCAATGGAGAGGTCATATCAGTGTGGATGCTCTGGGTTCCTCTTTAGCTTTGTAGGCCTGAAGGTTTTGTGTTAAAATGTATGATATTTAGAACTGTTCATAAATCTTGATTAAAGTCCCAGTTGCAGAAAAAACTGCCTCAAAACAATGCTGCCTCCACCATGCTTCACAGTGGGTCTGGTGTTTTTTTTTGTGATGCACAATGTTGGCTTTGTGTGAAACAAACCCTTTGAAATGATGGCCAAAATGTTTAACTTTTGTCTCACCAGACTATAACATGTTTTCCCACAAGATTTTGGGATAACATAGCCAAGCTTCAATGTTTTTCTTTGTAAGAAAATGCTTCGGTCTTGTCACCCTACTCCACAGCCCAGACATATGAAGTATATATGAGACGTACTACACAAACAGTACTTGCCAGTAATTCCTGCAGCTTCTTTAATGTTGCTCTAGACCTTTTGGTAGCCTCCTGGACCAGTATTTATATTTGTCCAGTATCAGTTTGGGAGGGAAGTGAAGTTTTTGGTAATGACAATGTTAGCGCTTTTCCACCAACACGGAACCGGCACCGTTCTGGTTCAAGAACCTAATTTTGAAACGTTCGGCGCGTTTCCACCAACAAAAATACCGGCCCGAACCAGGAACGTTCGTTCGCAGCGGGAACCAAAAAATACTTGGATTTTCAGTGCGAACCAAACGCGCCTGCGCACTGAGGTGACTCGTAGCGTACAGTGGTCCACTGAAGAAACTCAGTTTTTGTTCTCTATTTGGTGTTCTCCAGAGTTTCAGGAGAAACTTGAGGGGAGTATTAGAAAGGAGAAACTCTACAGCGAGCTGGTGGAGGATTTAGCTCGGGCAGCTTTTGTTCGTTCAAGAGAGCGAGTGATAGATAAGCTAAAGAAGCTAAAAAAGGACTACAGAGATTCTAAAAAGGAGCTATCGTGCAGTGGAGCTGGATGAGGGAATGTACCGGCTCTAGATTTGACTTGTGAAGTGAAACAAACATTTGTACCAAGAGCACAAATGCTCGCATGTAGTCCATGCGCGCCGTCATCTTTCTTTATAATTCCGCTTTGTTGATGACGTACACCGTGACGTATCCTCGGTTCAACTAGTGGAAACGCGGGCTGGTTCACTAAAAAGCACCGAGGTTCTCATAAGCCCGAACGGCACCAGTTCAAGAACCAGAGTTATTTTGGTGGAAAAGTGCTAAGAATGTTAAATGTTCAAGTGACAGTTCAATTAGAAAAAGACGGAACAAATACGGCTTATTTGGAAGGCTTGTAAGGAGAAACCTTCTTCCCTTCAAAAAGAACATGGCTTAAGTTTACAAAGTTGCATATGAATACTCCTCAAGACTTCTAGAACAATGTTCTTTGAACAGACAAGGCCAAAGTGTTTGATCATAAAGCACAGCACCATGTCTGGTGAAAAGGGGAAACAGCATATTTTCACATGTGAACTGCCAAGCACCATGATTATTTGGGGTTGTTTTGCAGCCAAAGCACTTGGACACCTTGCGTTCATTGAGTCAACCTTAAACTTACATGCTGTAATTTTTTGTTTATTTTTCATTTGAGGTTACATTTACCTAATTTTTAGACCTGCAAAGAACCTCCCAAGGCTATTATGCCCTGAAATGTAAAACTACAGAATTCAAAGAGTGTGTACTTTGTTTTTTCATGACTGTGTTAGTATATACTAACAGAGTTTACTGCATGTACAAGCAAGTACGTACACCAGTCAGTTGTACCTGAGCATAAAACAATAATATGGATGCTATATATGTGTGTGTGTACACTTGCTTGCACCCCCAACTATCAAAACGGAGAGAGAGAGAAATAATTGAGTAGTTTGAGACACTATAGACTGAGCTGAGTGGAGAGTTGTATGTGGTATATGAGGTGGCTGAGCAGCGGTGGGTGGGTGGGTGGATGGCTATGAAGAGAGGGGGATTTAGAGTGGAAAAAGCACACTGTCAGATATGATCAGCCTGGCTGAGCTCAGCCACACAGCCCTTCAGCACCTGCCACGCAGCACACAGAGTGTGGGCACGACTACATCCCTGTCACCGCTCCAATCAGTCCAAATACACCCCCCGCCTCAAATAAGCTGCCTGCATTGTTCCAGCTCCTCATGTGTGAAGGTGGATCTATTTTATCTCATCAAGGTTTGATACCGCTGACATATATTACTAGCAGTTTATTTGGCAGTGAATGTGCCTGAAATTCAGGGAGGTCTTTAGAAACAAAGCCATACGTCTTCATTTCTCTGCTTTCTAGATGCTGTCATTGGTTATGAACCAGTGTGGATTCATTCTAAGGATGGGCAATATCATGATGTTATCATTATTGTGATGAATGACATCACAAAAACAGGTGCCGGTGGTTCTTGGATTGAGTGTACAGTTCTGGGGATACCCTAGATTCTATGGAAAACTTTGGCTGGTATAAGACCTTTATATTATGTGGAGTTTAGGTCTTATACTTGCAAATCTCAATTTAAATGGTTATTTAAAGAGCCTTGCATTGAAGGTGGTTTTCCTGTGGCACCACTTCAGGGAACCTTTCTTCAGGGCACCCTTGTTGTTAAGAGTGTTGCATTATTGTTCATTAGTACATTAGCATTAGGATCATTAAAGCAAAAAAGAGACAAGCATCTTGGCTATGAGGAGTCCTTTGTATCTGAATAAAGCAAAACCATTAAAATTAAATTATGCAAACTGATTGTTACAGCAGTTGTCCAGGTGGCTGGTCTCAAATGATCTGAAGGTGGAATGAGGTGAAGATGCTGGATGTGGAGGTCCTTGGGCTGGTGTGGTTACACTTGGTGTGCGGTTGGATGTATTGCCAAATTCTCTAAAACACCTTTGGAGATGGCTTATAGTAGAGAAATGAACATTCAATTCACAGACAACAGCTCTGGTGGACATTCCTGTAGTCAGTATGCCAATGGCACGCTCCCTCAAAAGCTGACATCTGTGACATTGTACTGTGTGATGAAACTGCACAGTTTAGAGTGACCTTTTATTGTGGCCAGCCTAAGACACACCTGTGCAAAAATCATGCTGCTTAGTCAGCATCTTGTTATGCAGAGGTGGGTAGAGTAGCCAAAAATTGTACTCAAGTAAAAGTACTGTTACTTCAGAATAATATGACTCAAGTAAAAGTAAAAAGTAGTCATCCAAATAATTACTTGAGTAAGAGTAAAAAAGTACTTGGTGAAAAAACTACTCAAGTACTGAGTAACTGTCGAGTACCGTCTGATTTATTTGTTAACACAAGCATTCAATCAGACAGACAAAAATACATCTTTAGGGAAATCAGAGTTCATCCAATCAATAAAATAAATGTAAATGAATAAATTAATTACAAAATAGCTTAAATTAAAATCCTGGTAAATTCAAGTACTTCAATAAAAAATAAATTAATATAATAATAAATAAATAAATAATTAAGAACAAATTTTTCACTGGGCTCTGCAGGCAGAACTAAAACAAGGCAGGCCATAAACTCTCAAACTGTGTGTGTGTGTGTGTGTGTGTGTGTGAGTGAGAGAGAGAGAGAGAGAGAGACAAAACAAGCAGAAACAAACTTTCACCAAAGAATCACTCAGTGATGTCACTATTAAGCTTCAACAGTAGTTGGTCCTCAAGGCTCTTGCAGTGAAGCTGTGATCGTTTAACAGAGACCAGGAGTCCAGATGCAGATGTAGGAAGACCTGTGTTAACTTTGAGTGACAGCTTCTTGGTGTCAGGAAAGGTGTGGAGTAGATCCATACCTGCATAATGTAGCTGCTGCTTTTTTGTAAGTAAACATGCTATCAGTAAGAGGCCAATGGTGTTCCTCCTCGTCTGCATTGCCGACCACTGATTCTGACATTTTTCTTCCGTTTGCTACGACTGTAAATTGTAAAGCTAACCCGTCCCGCTGCTGAGATTGAGTATGGTCACGTGACGAGACTGCACGACTACATTTGATTGGTGAAACATAGTCACATGGTAGAGCCTTTGGAAGTCAGTCTCTCTGTTAAAATAAAACGCGAGGGGGATAAAAATAATGACGCGTAGAATACATAAGAGGTAAAAAGAAAAGTAACGAGCTCATTGTAGCTAGCGGAGTAAGAGTACAGTTTCTTCTTTACAAATCTACTTGAGTAAAAGTAAAAAGTATAGTGATATAAAACTACTCCTAGAAGTATAATTTTTTCAAAAACTTACTCAAGTAAATGTAACGGAGTAAATGTAACTCGTTACTACCCACCTCTGTTGTTATGCCACAACTGGTAGGTGGATGGAGTATCTCGGCAAAGCAGAAGTGCTAACCAACATAGACTGAGACAAGTTTGTGAACAATGTTGGAGAGAAAAAGGACTTTTGTGTACATAGAAAATGTTGTAGATCTTTGAGTTTAGCTCATGAAAAACTTGAGCAAAAACATAGTGTTGCATGTACTGTATATTTTAGTTATTGATTATTTAGTTGTTGATTGTGTTTATATATATATATATATATATATATATATATATATATAAACACAATCAACAAATTTAATTTTGTTGTCTGTAGAGGCAATACAATTACTTTTGAAATTGAACCAAATTGGTGTCATACAAGAGCAGAGTGGCCTCATCTCAGAGAGTTCATATCCATCTGCGGGCACATCTGGAGTAGAACAGCTGTTTAGCTGAGGATGAGAAAGCCACAACTGAACTGTTGAACAAAAACATCTTATGCTAAAGTATAGCATTGCAATGAAACAACAAACCATTCTGGATTTCTGAATAATTGGGTTGACCACTCAATTTACTGAAGGACATGAACTGGATGATGGAAAGTACACTAAATGAACTTCACAGTGGCCTTAAGGGTTTTCTTTCTGCCATATGGAAGGAAGAATGATGCAGTGCCATTCTCTCGGTGGAAAAGTGTTAATCTATTCTAAAGTAGTTGTCCAAGTCCCTGTGGTGGCATGGCAATAATGTTCACTTAAGTAAGCTTCTCATATGTATACATTGAGCTATTCTTAACTGTTAGGCAGAATAATTTATGTGCAAAGGACCACACTTAACCCTGGAAGACATGCAGTCCCATGAAAGGCAAACTAAAATGCTATATTATATTATGTAATATGTACACATACACATACTTAGTTCAATAAATGACAACTATTTATAAAGGCTTATGTCAATAGGGTTTGGATTATTCTGGGTTTTTTTATGCCAATTCAATAAAAGGTCAATTTCATATAACCCTTTTACTCATATTTATCAGGGGTGGCAATATTAGTGAAGAGGACTATATATTTATTTGGCTTTTTTAATTATCACCGTGCATTGGCTCATACAAACAAATAAAAACCCAAATCATCTGTTTGTTTTTAATTTAGCCAACTGGACTGGGAAACTGGCAGTGGCTGATTTATTTAGAGCAGATATTGACAAGTTTCAGAGCAGGCACTATAAACAACATAAAACTAGATAAGCATTGCTTGAACAGAAAGCCAGGGATATTTTTCTTTAAAAAAACATTTTTGGGGGAGAATCAGAGTTGGTGTGTTTTAGCCGAAAGCTTTAATTTTCTAAAGCACATTCTTCTCAAAAGGACTGTCGCTTTTCAACACGTCTACAATTCAGTCAGGCTTTTTGTGTCACTTCTAGAAGAAATTGGGTCTTTCTACCATTTTCTTCTACCATGAAGCCTGGTTTTATTCGGACATTGAATAATTTGACTTGAAACTTGCTGAAGGTCTCCCTGGATCTGTCTTCAGGTGTTCCTTCACTCTTTCTGCTCCATTTGAACAATCTTCTGTCCTTGGTTACAGAATGTCTTTATAAAATAAGCAAAATAATTATCTTGTCAAATTTAATGTGTTATTTACTGTTTCTACATGAATTATGCTTGTTTAAATGGAACAAAAGAGTACCAATACTTTTAGTCACATTGCAATAGTGTGCCACACCACAGGTTTCAAAAATAGTCTGATAAGTATTTTGTTCTGCAGGAAAAAAAGCCTTTTTAATGTACTGTAACAACATGC
Organism: Crenuchus spilurus; assembly: GCA_036984385.1. Classification (NCBI taxonomy): domain Eukaryota; kingdom Metazoa; phylum Chordata; class Actinopteri; order Characiformes; family Crenuchidae; genus Crenuchus; species Crenuchus spilurus. The sequence goes on from BRDA01008795.1 coordinate 14,146, forward strand.
ACTGATGACTACTACAGACTCAACAATCACATTTAGCTGCTTTTCCTTGATATCATCATCATTACTGCCAGTCCAAACCAGCATGCTGGCTTCCTGTCTCCAGTTCAGTTTATGCTCAAGACTGGCTAGTCTAGCTCTTTGGAAAATCAGTGCCTCAGTCCTAGGCACTCCTGGGCAGCCAACTTGCCTCAGTCCTCAGCGACAGTATCTTAAGGCTATCTTCCCTGCTGAAACCCAAGACCTCTTGAAGTCTTTTCCAACATATCAAGCCTATAATCAATAGCTTGACCGGAGGCCATGCTCAGCAGCTCTTCTTAAACTAATCTCAAAACTCAGAATCCCAGCAAAACACTGCAATGGTGGCCTCCTAATCCTACTCCTCAGAGCACTGAGAACATAGGAGCAGAACAGATGGAATAGTGCTGAAGATGGGGATGGGTAGGCCCTCAACCACAAAATCAAACCAAAATAAACTCATAACAGGCACAAATCCAAACACATGTACTACATATTTTTAGACGAGCAATTCACATCTCTGCAACAAATTAAACTCTGCAGAATGTTAGACTGAGGGGCTAACAAAAAGTCTGGTAAATTGATGAATCGATGACTAATGCAGTTTCGATATATGTTTTCTTCAACTTCTTATGTCTTATGAAGTTGACTTGTCAACTTCAGGATTAGTGCTACAAATAACATGTTGATAATCTTAATAAAATCATTTAATAATTCAAATGAAAAGAATACATCAATTGTGATAAAATGAGCTCATTACACACACACACACACACACACACACACACACACACACACACACACACACACACACACACACACAGTATAGTATGTTGGAGGTAGGATGTAAGAATAAGCAGGTGGATATTTATTAATCAAACAAAACAAAACTGAAGTACAAAAAGAAAGCCAAGACTAAACCGTAGCTTGACATTCCAGGTTGTGACATTCAATACCAGACAGGAATCAGAGGGAAAGTGTGGGGGAACATATGTAAAGGGTAATCAGGGGAAGGATTCGTGCAAAACAAGTGATTACAATGACAAGGGCAGGGATCAAGGTGGAGACAAAAGGCTACAAAACACGAGAACGAATGTGTGGAGATATACATATACACACACAAACACACACACACACACATACATACATACACTGCCTGGCCAAAGAAAGGTTACATGCGCTAATATTTTGTTGGACCGCCTGTAGCTTTGATTACAGCACACATTTGCTGTGGCATTATTTCCACAAGTATCTGCAATGCCACATTTATTTCTGTACAAAGTTGCATTAATTTCCCCCCACAATCTTGTATTGATGATGGGAGATTTGGAATACTGTGCAAAGTTTTCTTCAGCACATCCCAAAGATTCTCAATGGGCTTCAGGTCTTGACTCTGTGGTGGCCAATTCATGTGTGAAAATGATGTCTCAAGCTCCCTGAACCACTTTTTCACAATTTGAGTCCCATGAATCCTGGCAATGTCATCATGGAATATGTACATTTACTAATTAAAGCTTAAGTGTGTTCACTGTAGAAGATATGCTTACCTCTTTTCAAATTTAATGAAGATTAACCATGGGTGCCCAAACTTTTGAATACAACTACACTATTACATGTCCTTTGACTCTATTACTTTGTAAGTAATATATTTTCACAATTTAGTTAACAACCAAAAAGACATGGCACACAGGTCTTTGGAAAATGACATTTAGGATTTCTGGTAAATTCTGTTGAGAGATCAAAACTTGTGAATTGACAGCATGATGGCTTTTCTTTGCAGTCATTTGTAGACTTTGCAGTGCACTGCACCCATAGAGTAAAGGGAACATGAGGACTACCCATTAATTTCACCACCACCATGAACAGTAATAGCACAGAATCCCCAGATTCACGCCTTGATGACAAGAATCAGGAAAAGGTGTTCCAGACATCATTATCGGGTGTTTTCTTGCATGGTGAAGGTCCCAAATGTATGTTATTTATGAATGTTATGATAATTTGTGTGAAAACATGAGTGCTTCAGTTCAGTTTGGTTCTCTTTTCTTTATCACACTCCTAAGCAACGAGAACTGCCAGACAGTGTCCACAATACAACAACAGTGAGATAAATGACCACAACAGTGTGACAAAGCAGAGCCATTGGATCATCGCCTAAAAAGATGGCAATACTAGATGACCTTTTGAGCAATGTTTTCATCAAACAATAGGCTGGACATAGCATAATAAAACAATTTTCCACCAAAATGAGAATGTTCTTCTTGATCCAAAAACTTCCTGGAGTATAAAGACAACTAGCAGACTTGCAAAATCCTTTCAGTCAAATGGAGGTACATAATTTGGGTGTTTTTGCCATTGCTGAGAACAATTTCTGGTATATATACAGTACATAAGGTCACAACTGCTCCATGAAAATGGAAGGGAAAGTAACAAAAAGTAGCCTTGGTCATTACTCAGTACTCTCAGGAAAAGCCTCAGTTATAAACTCTTGTATATGTCTATGGTAAAATTAATTTGCCCATTGACCATGTATCTGCTCCTCAGGCCCAGACATAACAGTGCTTGCTCAATGGTTATCGTTGACACTTTACTCATTGCTCCTATGTTCATTATAGAGGTTAACCCTGGTGTATTGATTTCTCTGTACCACTCACCGAAATCATTGTTCTTGGATCAATGGCCCATGGGGCATGACTGTTATCCCTTTGAGAGGTACTGCATGTACAAGACGTGCATTCTTAGTACACCATAATTTCAGTACACTGGTACCTTGAGATACAAGTTTAATTTGTTCTGTAACAGAGCTCGTAAATCAGTCAACTCAACTCGTATATCAAGCAAATTTCTCTCATTTAAAATAAGTGAAATAGATTTAATCCGTTCCAGCCCTGTGAAACATCCCCAAACCATCCTAAATTATGGACAAAAAGACATGTTTTGAATTAAGAAACACACACATATACTTTACCAATGCATAACAAAATATTTCAATTTCAGATTTCAATAAATATTAGTGTAAAATAATTTTTGGGGAATTCTCGCTGTAGTATTTTAAATTTGCGGGGAATTCGATGCTTGTGCTGTGTATTACAGATGCATAGTGCACGCTGTACAGTAAAATCTCTCTTCTCCCATTTCACTTCGGCATCCGACTTCTGCCAAGAAATTCAGCAACTGGCTGAAGAATGGAAAGCCGTAGTTTGTTCTTTGCAGTTAAGTACAAAACAGTTTTCACTCAGAAGCAGCAGCAAGTCTCCAGGTCTACAGTATGTTCAGGGCCGGTGCCCGCATACGCGGATCACGGGTCTGTGCAAAATAATATTAACAGTATTTAACAATTACTGTATGTATGTTATTAAAATGATCTAGATTTAAGAGTTTAAAGTATTTTTACAATCATTTTTTTTACATAATTACTGTATGTTATTAAAATTAAATAGGTTTAAGAGTTTAAAACATTTTTACTATCATTTTTTTTTCAAAAAGTATGCAAGAAAGAGGTACCGCACATGAGATTGGACTTGCCTCTGAAGGTAACACGTGAGAAAGAATTAGATGCAGGTGTTGTGCTGCCAATACTGGACCTTTGCGACAATGCGACAACTAGCAGCAGCCACTCGTATCTTGAAATTTCACTCGGATCTCAAAGAAAAATACAGACGGAGACACAGCTCGTATCTTAAAAATTGTGTATGTTGGTCTGCGCGTATCCCAAGGTACCACTGTATCTCTAGAACATCCTACAAAGTTAGCAGTTTCCAAGATGCTGCCACTTTTCACATTCTTATCATCATGCCCTTTTGGACTTCAGACAAATTACTTCCTTTATCCATGATCATTTTGCACTCTGCTACAACTGACTGGTGTGCTAACTTGATTAAACATGCAGCAAACCATACTATGTCGCATCTGTGATGTCCTGGTGATAGGAGGTTAACTGGTCAACTGCGGTGAATTAATTGATCTGTACCCCTCACCAGGTCATTGTCCTTCTCTGACATCTTTGGTTTGTGATGCGCCACTATTATTCATTTGAGAGGCAATTAATGTACAAGATGTCCATTCTTAGAATATCTTCACTACGGCAGCTCTAGAACATCCCATGAAGTTAGTGGTTTCCAAGATGCTACCACTCTTCAATTGGTCCCTTACTAACATGCTGTTCTGTACATCAGTCAAATCACATCCTTTGCCCATGTTGACAATTTTACACTCTGCTACAACTGACTGGTGTGCTCACTTATTTATATGTACAGTAAACCCAGTCATGTTGCATCCCTGATGTACCCTTAATTCCATACAAAGGTAGTCATAATATTCTGATATGACTGTATTTTGATGGAAATGCCTGTATAATTTGTTTGATTTTATGGTATCAATAATTTGAATAAAGGGGAACAGCACATGTGCTGGCATATGGGGGAAAAAAAAATCCCAAACAGCCGGAATCTTTTTTCCCCCCGTCTTTTCCCTCAACAAGAACCAAATTATACTGTGTTGTGTACTGTAGCATGACATAAGTATCTCATTTAATTCCTAGATAACTATATAAGAAACACCACTGGGCTTGTAAAAGTTGTTTCCCTCCGGGCAAAATCTAACACTATTTCTCCTGACCCTGTAACCACTTCAGTCTATTCCCAAACCACAACTGAGGCAGTATGGAGTAAGCTGAGCAGCCTAATTCACTTCCAGTCCACTCACTCCTTGGAGACTTTACACTACTCTTACACTAGTATGAATTGGAATGGCACAGTCTCTTGCCACATCAACTATTCTCTGCTGTGTGATAGAAAACTGAAAATAAGTTTATATGTCTTGGGACAGTTTCTGGAATTTGCTGAGCATACAGCTCTGTAAAAAATGAAGAGATCACAGCAAAGGATCACTTTCTCTGGTTTTAAAGTGACAGTGACACCTTGACCAATGTGCTGGCACACAGAGGAGTTTGTCTTCACATGTAACCTACCTGTGACGTGAAAGACACACACTAGTGAACTTTGGGGGCAGTAAGCACACTTGCCCAGAGTGGTAGGCTACCCTATCCACATCACCTGGGCAGCAGTTGGGGGTTAGGTACCTTGCTCAACAGCACCATCAGTTGGGTTTTGTTGATGGGCTTCTGGTCACAAGACTGGTTCCTTAATCATAAGTGTATGACTGCCTCCAAATTACTATTTATATGTGTGCTTACGTGAAATTGAAAGTGTCTCACATTTGAATTGTATTAACTCTCCCTCATGATATTTATGTTCACACTCTCTCCAACATATCTTTAAACATATACTGCGTTGACAAAAAGTATTAAGACACCTGCATTTCTTCAGAAATCAATGGTATTTTAAACGTTTATCCTGTTTTCGTCGGAGTAACTTTGCAGCCCAGGGAAGACTTTCTACTACATTTTGGAACACTGTTGTAGGGATTTGATTACACTTCATAACAACAGCATTAAGGTCAGGCTATTGGATGAAAACCACTCCACCTCATACCCAAATTACTGGGATGGAGCAGCATCATTCCAAAGAACACAGCTCCACAGCTCAATGCTGGGAGGCTTCAGAGCACTCTAGCCCACATCTGGCATTAGGCATGGTGCCAATAGGTTCATGTTTATCTGCTCCAGAGTCCTATTCTATTGGCAGTACTTCTCTACAGAGACTAGACAAGCATTTATACATTTGTATCAGTAGGGTGCAACTTAAGGTAGCTGATGCATTGAACAGAAGGGGTGTCCACAAACATTTGGACATACATTGCATCTTTAATGACCATCTTGTATCAGGCATCAGCAAAAAGTCTGAAACAGCTTAGCATGTCTGTGTAAACGGGCAAACTGCTGCAGTCTGAATTGGCAGTAATATGTTGCATCACAAAACCAATGAATTCACAATGGGCCATTTTTACAAATGAATTCATTCTATTAGACTCTACAGACAGAGCTGAGTATGGTTCATATTGGCAGTATAACTGCATTTACATACTTTATCTAACTCCTGGGAAAATGTGTTCAATAACATCATCTCCAGAAACAGGATGGCTTCATATTTGAAGACTTAGTCTGCTAAACAAAGTCTAGGGAGTTTTTTTTTTCTTACAGTGCTGTCAAGTAAGCGTGTGTTCACTGAAGGAATCACAAAGTCTGAAGTAAAGCAAAGACATTTTCAAAGCAAACCTCCAGAAGTCTGCAAAGAACTATTTAAACAATAATGATCTGAAACACCTTCAGAAACACTGCTTTGTCAAACAGAAAATGACAGTATTGGAATGGTTCCTTAAAAAATAAATGCCACTTAGTCTGACATTCTGTTTCCTTACACAATACACCTAATACATGAGCAAGAACCTTGTACTTAACCTCAAGTTCACACATCACTCCATGGCAGTGTTTCCTTCACTGACTCTGTATTGTTGCATGCATCATATTTAAAATGCTGATGCCTGCCTACAATCCACATGTGGACCAACCCGCTCCTACTTAATGGCAATGCTCAAAGCCTATACCTCAAGCCCTTCAAGCATGGCTTGGCTTGATCTGCCATCCTTTAAGGAGCATGGAAGACAAGCATCAATACTTTGTCTTGGTACCCAGATTCATATACTACATTGCCAAAGTATTGGAACACCAGCTCATTTACTGTTTCTTCTCAAATCAAAGGGTATTCAAAGAGTATTATTCTGCTTTTGTTGGAGTAACTGACTCTACTGTCCAGTAAAGGTTTTCTACTAGATTGTGAAGGACTGACGTGATGATTTGATTGCATTCAGTGACAAGAACCTTAGTGAGGTCAGGATGTTGGATGATCAGCACCCCACTTCATCCCAAAAGCACTAGATGGAGCACCATCATTCCAGAAGACAAAGTTCCACTGCTCCACAGCTTTGGCATTAGGCATGATCTTCAGGTTTAGAGCCCTATTTTATTGGCAATTCTTCTCAAGCTTTGTGTGTGCATTTGCACATCTGTGTCAGTAGCTGAATGCCTTCATTAGAACTGGTGTTCACAGAGTATATATTTTCCACCTACTTTTAGGAAAGACTGCATTTAGGCCTGCAAGAGCTGTTCAAGAGCAAACCAAGTTAAAATAGTATATTGTCCAACTTACCTTTGAAGAGATTTATATGAGAAGGTAACTTTAATGAACATTAAGAGTGTTTTCAAACTACAGTTTTTTTTGACCCAGGTCTGCTTGTCTGCTTCTGTGAGTGTGGTACGTTTGGTCAAGTGTGAAAACTGTTTTTAAGCTTGGGAGCAGTCCAGAGCATGGTGAAATGCCATGCATACAAAAAATGCTGTTCCTCGCCACTTGAGTGTTTGTATGCAAGCAAAATATAGAAAACAGCAAAAGGATGAAGAATTTAGCAAACTGCAGAAAATGTATGAAATTGTGCAATAAATCCATGGTTTTGATATAATAATAATAATAATAATAATAATAATAATAATAATAATAATCCCAAGACAGCTTCATGATTCTTGTGTTTGAATGCAAACCAACGATAATGAGCCCAGAATAGGTCCTGGGTGAAGACAGTTTTATCAGAATATTATGAACACCTACATAATAGTGAGAAAAACCACCCTTGGCTCGGATGACAATGTCACTTTGTGGCACGGACTGTATAAGGTGGTTAACTAGTCAATGTGGTGCACTGACTGCTCTGTATCTCTCACTGGAATGGTTCCCATCTGGCCTTAATGGTCCGTGGGGTACCACTCTTATGCTGTTGAAGGGTATTAGAAGGTCAATCTCAGTAAACCTTCCTACAGTGGCTCTAGAACATCCCACAAAGATAGCAGCTGCTGAGATGCTACCACCGTTCACTCAGTAACCTGTTATCATGCCCTTCTGGACATCAGTAAAATCACATCCTTTGTTCATGACAATTGTTGTCTTACTTAATTATGCATGCAGCACCCCTGTCACATGGCATGGGTGGCATTCTAGATTGAGTTACCGGTAAGTCAAAACCAAGGGTCATAGTGTTCTGATATGGCTGTGTTTTATATTAAATAAGATTAATATATATGATCCACGTTGTTGCCTTATTATAGATTTTATATTTTTACATTATTTTATACTTTTTTTTGGGACGTCTGTCCGTCATAAAATGTTCACTATGTTACAGGGCAGTTGGTGTTTTTAAATCATGTTTAAAAATAGGAGATATATGTTTTAGAGATAAGAGCAAAATGTTCTGGAATGTGGCACAGGCATCTTTTTTTCGATTATTGCACACCTCTATCTGCAGCAAAGCCTCTTCTCTCTGGCGCAGAACCTCCACGTCCTCCTCGCTGATCTCCGACAGAAACGCCTGCTGTCCTTCTCCTTGGACATCGTCTGCTGTTCCAAACAGTGCACCTTCCTCACACAGCTCAGTGGACAGTGTCTGCGGGGTCTACACACACACACACAAAACACACGACACACAGGAAACCAAGATTATGTACTACGTGGATGAATCTCCAGCTGTTCACAGAGTTCCGACTTAGTGGCTTTCAACCATGAATCATAACACTTAGCACTGTAAGAGACCAGTAACTTTGCAAACATATTCAGATAAAAAAAGCCCTAGGAAGCCATTGGCATTGGCATACACAGAAATACAAAGACGTCCTGCTTCCACTGGAAGTGCATTTATATTATTTTCCCACATAGATTTCTTTACTTAGACTTTGTTTGGCACAACTCAGAAGCAGACTGAAGATCCAGCACGTGGGAGTTGGTCACTGAGAGAGCGGCATATTGATCTGCTATTTTTCCCCCTCTCCTAATTGCATATGTATGACATAGAAAAGCCTGAGGCGTGTTATTGTTTTCGCTATTCACTGCATGACTCATTGTATTCCATTCTCCTCTCCATCTCTGAATTAGCCCAACTAATAAACTTCAGCTCACTCCAGCACAGTGACACTGTGAAGAGCCCCATCTCCTCAGGGCTTCTCAAAGTTCTGCCCACTCCTTCAAGACACTGTCTCAATCTGTGTATATGTACCATACATGGATAGAAGTCCATCTACAGACTGTGACACAAGATGCTCTCCACAATCCATCCACCCACTTGATATACATTACTTAGTGCTTATATGCAAATGATATACTGTTTAAAACATCTTGAATGCTTCTGTATGTATCAATATGGAAGTAACAGTACAACTGAATTATGATTAGAGCTGGAATAAAACATTAAAACATAAAAACTGGATACTCAAAAAAATCTATTAAACTTTAGGAGTTTCCAGTCACATTGTGTTTTACAAACTATCCTATTTCATTTATTTATTATTAGCCCTCTGGAGTCGGTGCCACAATGGCAACATATAAAAAAAAAAAAAAAAAAAAACACTTATATAACTCCGTGATATATATAATATATATATCTTGAATCTAAATATATTTCAGATATTTTTAAGAGGAGTTTAAATAAACAGACACACGTTTTTCAGAGCCTGCCAAAAAACGAAAGCTATTATTCATATGATAATGACATGATTATTCCGGATATTCCATTGGTGGATAACCAGCCGTGGAATGTGTGGAATGTGCAAAGACAACACATCAAAGAAAAGACCTCTCATCTGAGTCATCACACCTATCTCATAAATATTCAAACTAGGAACCACTGAATGATTGAAACACATCAATTCACATTTGTTAAGCTGTAGGAGTAAAATCACATACATTTTCTAAAATCTGTAATGACCCATGTGTAGCCAACACCTCTGTTTATTCAGTTCAGAGCTCAAAAGTATTGACTAGAAATGCTTAGAGTGTTTTTTTTCACAATATATCAGCACATCTGAAAATAGGTTTTTGGAAAGTCAAGGTTTAGAGCAGATTTAATCAAAATATAGATTTATGACACTCTTACTGTTTGACAGTGTTGTTGCCGAGTTTGTGCTGAACAAAAGCCTGTGTAACACTTTGGTGGGAAAAAAAAAACAAAACTTTTAGATGTGTGTAATTTGTAAAACAAATTCAAGGCATGTCAAACTACATCAGGCTGTCTGAAAATCACTCAGACTCCAGGGGTTAAGTGCTGTCAAGGCCATCCTGACTCCTGGGAACCATATGGATGGTGTTTCAGCAGAACATCCAGTCATCTTTATAGGTCTTCAGGTTCCTTAATGCCTCATTCATGATTCCTCCTATTCCTCCATCCTTGTGCAGGTCTTCTTTCTCTTGTATACCTTCAACTGATCAAGCACTTCTGTCGCCTCAAGTGAACTGGTTCTACTCATAATGTGTCCAAAAATAAGAGATCTTTAGTTTGGTTATATGTGCTTCTAGTGAAAGGTGACCTTTGATTGGGTGGGAATTGGTTTGATTTGCCTTCTCTAAAAGTCTTCAACACCAAAGCTCAAGCATTAATATTCCTCCTGTCCTGATTTTTTGTGCATCTTTCACAACCATAAAAATCTAAAGTGTAAACCACAATCTGAATCATTCTAAAATAGGTTTGAAGAGACAAACCATTACACTTGAAGATCTTTTCCATTTCCTTCATCCTTGTTTTGCTGATTGTTAGTATGTGACTGTTGGATCTAATTGTTGTTAATGATTGAAGCTGGCCACGACTTCAACTTTTTCTTCATTAATTGGTAAACGTAGTGGTCTATCATGTTGTCATGACTTTTTTCTTAAGCTTGTTTTAGTTTTTTCATTTTGTTCTTTAACTTTACTTACAAGGGCATTCAGATCTTCCTGATTTTCAGCTCTGAGTGTTCATCCACATACCAAATATTTTTAAAGTTCCTTACATCATTCTTGAATCCTTGGTCATCTTCCTCCATTATCATGTATTCAGTGTACAGGTTAAACAGGAATGGTGACAGAATGCAGCCTTGTCTAGCTGCTTTGCCAATCCGTCATGACTTTGGCTTGTTGATCAGTGTAAAGATTCCTCAGACAAATCAGATGCTCTAGTACTCCCATCTTCCTGAGGATTTCACAATGAAGCCTTTTAAAATATTTAAACTGTTTAACATTATTTATTTGTGTACATTTGGAATACCTATATTGTTGGACAATATAATTTTTTGCCATTTAAAATGAAAATCGCAAGTAGATTTTCAATTACAAATGGTTTTAATTAGTTTCTTTTGTGTAATAGTTTAAGGGCAGCTGTGGCCTAAAGGTTAGAGAAGTGGGCTTAGGACCGAAAGGTCGCTGGTTCATTTTTCTGAATTGGCTAGAAAATTGGGAAAGGATGTAAATGAACAATGCTTTCTGCTCCAGAACATCCACAGCTGAAATGCTTATAAGCAAAGCACCTAACCCTCAACTGCTCCCTGGGCATTGCAGGTGCTGGCTTACCACTGCCTCCTAGTGTTGGTGTTTGAAATTGCTCACTAGTGCATGTGTGTGTGTCAAGGATGGTTTAAATGCAGATATTTCTGGAGTAATACAAGTTGTACTTATTCTAAATCACGTAGTGAGTATGACTCTTTTATTATGTGTAATAATAATATAATATCACTGCGGTCAACCAAATAATCCCTGCCTTCTTCAGTCTACATTTTAGATAATTTTATTGCATTTCTGTTGAGCAGTAAGCACATCTTCTAACCAAATAAATCATAAAACATTAGGTAATGGAATGGAACAAAGGCAGATATATTCAAAACCATTAGAAACAATTAAACAACCATAACTCAATTACCACACAATCAAAAGTAGCCTTTGAAAATATTAAGCAGCATTTTTGACCTAACCATCTGATTACTTTCAATTAGTCAACTCTATTGCAGCTGATAGCTTTCACTTTAGCCCATTAGCATTCTCTTAATTATCATCAAAACCCCATGGATTCACTCCATGGTTCTTGAGAAGCCTGACTCACTTTCATACAAACTCAATTTCATACCCAATTGTGAATATTCAAGACTGAATCCAATTACTGTTGTATCATTATAATATTATTACGTTGTTGCTTCATGATCAAATAGCAGCAGCTTGATGCATCAGTAGCTTTTGACTGTATATAGAATGTTCAGTCACAAGGTTACACTTTATGCTGAAAGAAAAATGTCACAGTACGAGGAAAAAAAGGTTCATCTCAAGCTCAAGCAACATTTGAGCTGAAGCTTTAAAATAGAATGTTATATAACCTCATTGTGGATATCATACAGCCTTAATGAAGTGAATGTATTTTAATCTGTAATTCTGACTACTTGAGCCTGAAGGTGTAGGATTTAGGTCCTTTGTTGAGACTCTTTAAATAAAGTTGGAGGTCAATGACTGTATAAAGCATGGACAGAGCATCCTTGCTAAAATGTGAAGCAACCACAGGACTTGCGCCCCTGCTGGCTGGCAGCAGTATGTGTAGCTGCTCTTCCCTTAGCACATTAGTGTTTAAGTTGGTATTCAACTATATCATAAGGAAGTGAAAGACAGCCGGCTGGTGCACACCAACTGCAGTCAGGGTTGCCATGTTTGTGGTTTTCCTGCCTAATTTGGGAAAATTTGAAAAATCATTGATGATCATTCAAAGGTGGTAGGATGCAGTTTTTTTGGGCAAAATTGCAAAATACAATATAACATAATATAGCATAATATTACTAATAATTAATTACAAGATATTATTACTAACAATAACACCTTTGTAACAAAAGGATTCACAAAAAGTATAAATTAAAACAGGACATTAAATACACGGTAAGATTAACAGAAGATTAAACAGTATGCAGGGTTTAGTAGCTTTTTAGTAGCTACTACTAAAGTTTTAGTTTTTTAGTAGCTAAAAAACATTGTAGGATGTTTTTGCTGGACCTGGCAAACCTGACTGCAATAACACTTTCAAGGTATTAACCCATCCAGCTAACACTAGTGTAGTTTATTTCTGCATTTGTCTCAGTCTCGGCCATCAGCAGATTTACTTTCTGGTCTCAACTGAGTTCAGCTGTTTAAACAGTTATTTTCTTATTTTAACCACCATGTGCTGACAGCAGAGCAGAGGTAATTAATTAATTTATTTATTTTTTACAATTGATCAGTATGGCTGATAGGTGGTGAAAATCAGAAAACTATTTTCTCATTTGGAGTTTGAGTAAATTACTATTCAAACAGTATCACTATTAAAACAAAGGCTTCAATCACTGTATGTGTAACGAATATAAAATATATGACAGTTTAACTTTTTGAATTAAATTATTAACAAAAATGATTTTTTGGAGATGCACTAGTGTATGTTTAATTGAGATTATTTTTCCTTGTAAAACACAGAAATCTGTATAAAAGCTTAGGTTGTGAGCGAGTAGAATTTGGATGTTTCTGAGAAATGTGTGTCTGGTCTTGTCCTCAACCAACCGGAGACCCTTTCCCTGCGGAAACATTTCTGTACAAATTGGAGTCAGTTTGATGATACGCTCCGAGATTGCCTTGGCTGATATTGAATCTCTTCCTGCTTTGATCTCCAAGAAATGAGACTCAGGTGGAGCCTGGCAATCAAACAGTGCTCAAACAGTACCTGATACTTTACAAACGACTCCGGCGCATTGTTTGTCTCGGCTGTGATCTTTGTTTGTATTTTAATACGACCGTGTATTCTCTGGCTGCTGGGAGTTGGCGAGAGCAAACTGACATGAGCGAGGCAGCCACAGGTGACACAGCTGCACATGAAAGCAACATCTCCAGACGCTACACGGTGGAGTGTGGAGCGAATAAGTAAAAGGCTTCTGAAGCACAGCTGAGACTGCAGGCTGTATCTGTGAGCTGCCATGTCTACATCACAGGTGCGTGACAGTTGAAGAATTCTGATGTGCAGTTTTGGAGTGACATCCAAGTACTAAATTCTGTGTGTGTGTGTGTGTGTGTGTGGCAGCCTGACACACTATGACAGTATGCAATACCAAAAAAAAAAAAGATGTCATGTTTGAAGGGATATAACCTTATGGATGTCACTTCTCATGCAGTTCAAAAAAGCATTCAGCTCCGTGAACATTTAAAGAGCATGTTTCCTCACTCAACCCAGAATGCTCAGTCAGAAGTCTTATTTGGACTAATCTTAGATACTGAATCATTCAACAGATGTGCTGTAGTTTCTAAAAATGGCTTGAGGTCTGCCTGTCTGTCAGGTGTCTTTCACTCTAGTACTCTATCTCTGAGCTGGCTAAGCTGCAATGAAATTTACTGTCTCACTACACACTGACAAATCAATCATATTCGGCCAAGCACACACCCTCACGATCACACACATACATGCGATCTGTCACTACCGTTTTACTGCCTATTCCTGCATGTGAAATCACATATATTATTCAGTCAATCACATATATTCCACAGAACAAAGCCATTCAGGCCTGTCACCGTACAGCATTGAGAAACAGTCTTTACTGATCAAAACACTTGTTAAGTGATTTATTTGTCTGAGAAGAAAAAAACAAAAAAACAAATCTCAACATGTTGACTGTTAGGGTTTGTTCATTCATATAGTTCATGAGCTGGTTGGCTAATCAAGCAATCATGGTCAGAGAAACATTTAGTAGTTTTTAGACAGATTAGTAGATTAGACAGATGCTGAGTCCTGCCATAAAAGGAAATGGACATTTCCCCAAAGCTTGTAGGCAAATGGTAGCATGGCTCTAAAATCTCCTAGTAGATGCTGTGTTCACTTTGGACCTGATAAAACAACAGCAGCACATCAAGCCATCACAGACTGTAGAATCTGCATCTGGACTTCAGACACCTTAGATTATGCCTCTCAACTCTTCCTCCAGACTCTAAGAGCTTGATTTACAAATGAAAAGACAAATTTAATCTGAAAAGAGGACTTTGGAGCACTGAGTAACCATCCAGTTCTTTTTCTCTTTAGTCCAGGTAAGACACTTCTGATGTTGTCTCTGGTTCAGGAGTGTTAATATTAGGAATGTGTCAGCTGTAGCTCTGAGAGATACACAGTATTTATAATGTTTGAATAGAAATTTACTTAAACTCATAATTAAATATTCTAATAATCTGAGATATTGAGCTATAAGCCATAGTGATCAACATTAAAGCAAAACAGGTCTGAAATATGTGACTTTAAATGTAATGAATCTAAAATAAATAACATGTTACTTTTTTTGAATAACTGATCAACAAAAATGAACACAATTGTTTGATATATTATTGTAGAAATTGCACTTTATGCTTCTCACCATCCCAGGACATAATCCCAAACATATTCAGTGATACAGAAGTTCATACACTCTACATACAGTGCCTCTTTCCAAAGAGTTGGGCCTACCTGTCTCCACCATTAGGAGCATCATCCGGAAGTGGAAGGCTTATGGAACTACTGTTAACATTCCATGGCCTGGACAGCCTTTCAAAGTTTCCTCCAGTGTCGATGCCAGGCTTATCCGAACAGTCAAGGCTGACCCAAAGACAACAAGGAGGGAGCTCCGGGAAGATCTCATGGCGGTGGGGACATTGGTTTCAGTCAATACCATAAGTCAAGTAAAAACAACTAGTCAATAAGTTTTTTTCATT
>BRDA01008799.1:7615-17917 GCA_036984385.1 Crenuchus spilurus
TGATTGATTGATTGATTATGTGATGTTGATCAGTGTGGCTTATAGCTCATGAGTTGACCAATCAGTCACAGTAATATGATGGTCAGTAGTAGTTGGCACTGTGGGCAGGTCAACATCTCCATAAAGCTTGTCAACAGATGGAAGCATGAAATGCTCTAAAATCTCCTGGTAGGTGTTGACTTTGGACTAAACACAGTGGACCAACATCAGCAGCTCAAACCATCACAGACTGCAGAAACTGCACACTGGACTTCAGACACCTTGGATTGTGTGTCTCAGACTCTAGGAGCTGATTTACTAATGAAATGTAAAGAAAAGAGGATGTTGGACCAGTTCTGGTTCTGCTTAGTCCAGGTAAGACACTTCTGATGTTGTCTCTGGTTCAGGAGTGTTGATATTAGGAATGTGGCAGCTGTAGCTCAGAGATACACAGTATTTATACTGTTTATAGTGATTTACTGAAACCATCACATATAACACTGTATTTATGATTTATATGAGCTGTAAACCAACATTAAAACAACAAAAGACTGAAATATGTCATATCAAAACATATCGGACTGTTAAGTAGGTGGGTAAGTAGGCTGAACCTGTCCTGGAGGTTCCTCTTCATGTTCTCTGCCTCGTCCAGCTTGCTCTGAGCCTGCTGCAGCTCTTTAAACAAACTCATCATCTGAGCCTTCAGGTTCTCCACCTCAGAGGTCGACTGAAACACATCATATTTTTTTTTTCAGTCCATATTCTGGGTTTTCTGAACACCTACAGAGTCCGTTCAGATGCTGTTTGGTTACCTTGTCTGTGTCCTCCTGAGAGCTCCTGCTCTGTGAGTCTGCTGCTGTGCAGGGCAAAGATGTCTGTGTTTCAGTCTCAGTGCTGGGCATCTTAAGCTTCATTTCTGACATCCTTCAGGAGAGAGCAGACAGTCAGATCTTGTAAACCATGTCTACACTGTCTGTAATGCTGGAATCAATACAAATAAACATGGCAACAAGAAATCCTTGTTTTTTTATGCTGACTGTTATTTAGGAGACATACTTGCCAATATCTAGAACTTAAATAGAACATACATTGTTATTATGTATAAATTCCCTTACAGGAAAAACTCTGTCTTATCATTTTTTTAAATCATTTTTAAAGTTTAAACTGTATCATTTATTTGTTTATTTAAGAAGATTCAGGAGTTATTTATTAATTATTTTTATTATTACAGAATTTACTTTTGTTCTATTGTCAGTCCCTTTCTCAGTATCTACTTGGCTACAATGTAAATGAACATTATAAATTACCAATAATGTACTCAGAGTTGATTGGTTGGTTGATTGGCTGGTTGATTGATTGGTTGACTGATTGATTGGTTGGTTGACTGATTGATTGGTTGGTTGACTGATTGATTGGTTGGTTGGTTGGTTAATTGGTTGGAAGATTGGTTAATTGGTTGGATGATTGGTTAATTGTTTGATTGGTTGGTTAATTGTTTGATTGGTTGGTTAATTGTTTGATTGGTTGGATGCTTGGTTAATTGGTTGGATGCTTGGTTAATTGGATGGTTGGATGATTGGTTAATTGGATGGTTGGATGATTGGTTAATTGGATGGTTGGATGATTGGTTAATTGATTGGTTGTTTGGTTAATTGGTTGGTTGGTTGATTGGTTGATTGATTTACCAAAGCCAAAATTCATCAAATATACATTATGTAAACTATTAAAAAGAGTATATTCTGCTTTACTTGGAGTAACTTTTGGATTCTACTGTCCAAGAAAGGCTTTCAGATAAATTCTGGAACATTGCTCTGAGGATTTGATTGCATTCAATGACAAGAGCATCAACATATTGGATTTCCACCACCCCACCTCATCCCCAATACTGTACCATCTAAAGTACTGTATGGAGCTGAGAACACAGCTTCACTGCTCCACAGCTCAATGCTGGGGAGCTTTATACCCATCTAGCCCATCTGGCATTAGACATGGTGCCAGTAGGTTCATGTTTAGTCTTATTTCTCTACAGGGACTAGACCAGCTGTGTGTGCATCTGTGAACAAGTGTCCAGATGTTTGTGTCCACAAACTTTTGGACATTTAAGCACAAATACAGTGAGGGGAGGAACACAGCAATGCTCCACCTCTTTAATTCAGAGGAAACAATGAATGAGCAGGTGTTCCAATACCATCTAGAGTAGGTATCTACCTTTTCATGGCAGCCTGAAGCTGAAGCTGCAGTTCTTCTTTCTGCTGGGTCTCCTGCCTCAGTGACTGAAGGAGCTGGCTCACTGTTTGCTCCTCTGACTCCAGCCGAGACGCAGCCATGTCACACTTGGTCCTGTGCAGCAAAATAAACACATTACAGAGCTGGAGGCTCAAAGTCCAGCTGTACAAATAACTGCGGTAACACTATGTGAATCAGCACGTGAAGGGACTTATGAGAAACTCATTTTTGGGGGCCACAAGTGGCTCAGCGGACTCAGGGTTCGAATCCCGATCGTGCAATCGGTAGCCGGGGCCTGAGAGAGCAAAATTGGCCATGCTCTCTCTAGGCGGATAAGATGGCACTCTCTCCAGCGCTACTAAGTAATGTCAGTTGGCGATCCATCAGAACTGAGGATTTCCTCTCAGCGCTTTGGCTGCCCTGCGATGATGTATAGGCAGTAGTTCAAAAAGAGGCGGAGCCTGATTCACATGCATCGGAGGAGGCCTGTGCTAGTCTGCTCCCTCCTAGAGTCAGAGACGTTACAAGTGATGGGGAGAATCAAAGAATGGGTGGGAGAAAAAGAAAACTACTTTTAAACACACATCTCAATTTATACTCAACATACGTGCTGGAGGTGGAGTGGAGGTCTCTGTGAGCAACGGGCAAATCTTTGGTCACATTCATCTCACCCTCCTGCAGAAACATTCCTTGGTCAGTATGTGTGTTCTCCTTACATACAAAATGTGTCTATTGATATTAATTTAAGCATAATAACAGTACATCTGCATGTGTTCATGTATATAAAGCTTTAAATGCATTTAGCCAAGTCCCCAAAATGACTTGTAGATACTTTTTTTGTACATTTTGGAAAGAAATTAAACATAAAAATGTGGACTAAAATATTTTACAAAAAATAATATTTTCTATATTCTACAAGAAATCTCAGTAAAAATGAGAGATTATTTGGGTGGTGGATCATTCTCAGTGATACTGATGTGGCGGTGGTGTGTTAAGAGTGGATCCAACAAGGTACGAGTGTCTAATAAGAGTGGACAGTGTTTAAAATCTCCAGCAGCTCTGCTATGTCTGATCTACACACACTAGCACACCACCGCCACATCAGTGTCACTGCAGTGTTGAAAATGATCCCCAAGCTCTGTGGGGGGGTCCTGACCATTAAAGAACAGATGTAATACAGCGTGTACTCACTGCAATGCGGATCTCAATGAAAGAGTCTTCTGGTGATGCCTGGCCCATCTTTAGCTGGAGTTCAGAGTTCATAGCAACCAGGTCGCTCTTCTCAGCTTGCAGACGGGCTATCTGACTTTTCAGGGCCTCCAGCTTAGCCCCTTCATCCTGTAGCACAACACACTTATCTTCAGATCAAATTCCATTTAACAAGTCTGACAGCTCCACCCTCCTCCAGACAAGAAACCTCTGACTTGCCCTGACTATTTACAAATTACCTTTGAGCTCAGAACTGAATAAACAGAGGTGTTCGCTACACACTGCTCATTACAGGTTTTAGAAATTGTATGTGGTTTTATTTCTAAAGCTTAACTAATGTGAGCTGACACTCTGTTTTCCTCATTCAGTGGTTTCTAGATTGAATATTTATGAGATACATATTCCGCCAATGCTATATCCAGAATTACCATGTTACAGATTCTCTGTTTATTTAAGCTCCTCTCACAAATATCTAAAAATATATTTAGATTCAAGTAACATATATTTGAAAACTAGAGCCTTTAAGATTTGTGGGGTATGTTTAGTTTCTAGGATAAAGAGTTAGAAGTCTAGAAGTCTTTTTGCTGAATTTTGTTAACATGCTGCCGGCGGGAGTGCCAACTCCACAGGGATAAAAGAGTTTTCGGGAATCTTATTGATCTTATTTAAGTACTTTGAAGAACCCTTTTATGATATGCTCCTAAAAAAGCCCTCGAATGTCCGTAGTGGACGCTTTGTTTTTAAAACTATTGAGGGTTCCTTAGTGACATTAAGGCTAAAGAACCATTTGTTTCAACAACCCTTTCCAGTCAGGGGTCCTCCAGAAATTTTACCTTTTAAAAAGGATTCTCCAAAGTGTTCAAACCTCCTTTGATTCGCACACTGGCAGAACCTTAAGAGCTTCCAGGAACCACGAAATGCTCTAGTTTTTTTTTTTTTTTTTTTAGAGTGTAGGAACAATTGAGGGTTCCTCATTGAAATGAAGGGTCTTTGAGGAACCATTTATGCCTCAAGCGTTTTCAAGGAACCTTCAGGGGAAAATGTTTCTGGAGGCACTTTTAAGGATGTGACCGTCTGATGTAAGGTTCTACAGATACCTTACAGTGTTGTATGTCTCACCTCGCCAGCACCAGCCAGGCTCTCCAGCTCTTGCACTCGTTTCTTCAGGAGCTCGTTTTCAGTGTCCAGAGAACGCACTCTGTCCTTCGCCTCCTCCAGTCGTCTCTCCAGGAACATTCTCTCCTCTTTCTGTTTCTCCTTCCACACAGTCAGACCCTCGAACCTCTCCTTCATCGACAGGTTAGTCTGCTTGAGAGCTTCTGTGGGGAAAGAAAAGCAGAAGAGAGTTACGTTAAAGGAGCCCTTTTGGGATCAGACAGACAGAGCTACTGTAATACAGGTTCTAGTGATGTCTGATTGGTCTTCAGGTGCTTGTAACAGCATAGCAACAAGCCCACCTTTCAGCTCCCTGTTCTCCTTGATGAGGATGTTCATCTGTTGAAGAGTCTCCTCTACATGGGCCGAACCTGCACCGTGAGGCTCTCGGGGGGAAGTGGGCTCACCGTTCACCATGGGCATACCTGATGCCATCTTTACCACCGTCTACAGTCTGTTTCTAAAGGTAACAGAGTCAGTACAAACACACACAGCCTTCAAAATCAGATGCAAAAGAGAAAACTGACAGAGGAGGCCTGTCTGAAACCAGACTGATTAGATTCACTCTCTCCTATCTCTCTCTGTCACACACACACACACACACACACACACAGAGTCTGTCTCTCTCTCTCTCTCTCTCTCACACACACACACACACACACACACACACACACACACACACACACACACACACACACACAGTCTCTCTCTCTCTGCCTGTTCACTTAAAACTTTTACTTTCGTTTCTGACATTTCTTACATAAACACACAGTAAACACGAACCAGCTGAGTCCTGATTTTACACACACACACACACACACACACAAGTTTCTGAGGGTTAAACATGGCTTCTGTGCACTCAGGACAACAGTGTGTGAAGTAAACAACAGCCACACACACACAGTCTGGCTCAAACACTCACCGTCACTCACTTCTCCTTCTTTTCTCCTCCTGTCTCTCTCTCTTTCTCTCTCCCTCTCTCTCTTTCTCTCTCCGTGTGTCTGTCTCTGTCTCTGTGTCTCTCTCTCTGCTGTTTGGGGTGACAAGCTCTGGTTCCTGGTCGTCAGGTTGGGACAGACATGGGCTGCTGCCAGGAGCAGATCTGCGCATGCGCGGACGAGTCTCAGCCGAGTTTACGCTCCATTCCGCTGCGCTTGCAGATCTGCCCTTTTACTGCGCGTGCGCACAGCCGCGCCCGGAGCTCCTCCCCGTATGGCCGAATTCGGGATTTCCCTCCGCCGTCACCTGTGCCGGAGTCACGCGCGACGTGACGCACGTTTGTGCTGCAGTGTCCGTTCATCACTTTTCATTCTCATAGTCTGAGACCTTTATTGTGTCAGAATATTATGACCATCTGCCTGTAGCCGCACGCGTGCGCTGGTACACTGTGTCAGTGTCACTGCAGTGCTAACCCCCCCAGCTCTGAGGTGGTCCTGACTGCTGAAGAACAGGGTGAAAGTTAGCACTTAGCAACTTCATATCAACCACCTGGGATACCATAGCAACCACCGATCAATGTCATTTCAACCACCTGTGGTACCATAGTAACCACATAGCAATTTCATAGTAACCATCAAGCAACACCATAGCAAGCACTAAGCAACTTCATAGCAACCACCTGGTATACCATAGCAACATAGCAACCAACTTCACAGCAACAGTGTGTGATTTTCATAGATTCTGTTTCTAGTCTAAAGGAGCAATTGTAATAATTTTATATGATCACTAGATGGAGCTGTTGAGGTATTTCTTGGCTCAGTTTTGTCAGTGAAATGACAGAGTGATCTGTGGTCTCTGTGTAATATTCTTTAAGATATCTGAATATTAAGCCTGATGGACTGACCCAGAACCAATCCTGGCATCATTACAGCCCATAAGCAGGACTTTCTACATTCAGCATCACTGCTGGGGTCTCTGTGCTGAGGAACTGTACACTATAAACACTCACTATCTGCTCTGTATACACTTACTGTATGTTATATAATTCCAACAACTTGTTCCTGATCACAGTATTTTAATTCATTCTCGCTCAGAGAATAATATGATGAGGGCCTCTGAGTGGGAAGTGTCTGAGGGCCTTAAATGTTCCCAAACAGTCCTGCCTGCAGTGATTGGCTGGAGAAACTTTAGCACACTCTGATTGGTCAAGGCCTCACTGTGGGGCAGAAGAGGCTGTGGAGAGGCTCTTAGAGGAGAGCAGACTGCAGATTTCACTCCTTTAACCTGACATGGACTTCACTGACTGCTGTGGACATCACTGATGGATTAGACTCTACTGTACTGGGACATGGAGCTACAGAAAAAAAGAGACAAAGAAATGGAGAGAATAAACAGAGAGCTGTAGAATTGTGTGTGTGTGTGTGTGTGAGAGAGAGAGAGAGAGAGAGAGAGAGAGAGAGAGAGAGAGAGAGAGAGGAGTAGAATAGTAAGTGAGTAAGAGAGAGAATAGTGTGCGTGAGAAAGGAAGAAGGAACAGAGAGAGAGAGATAAGTAGAGACAGGAATAGAGTGAGGTAGAGAGGAAGAGGTAGAGAGAGAAATAGAAAGAGATAGAGGTAGATAAAGGAACAGAGAGGTAGAACTAGAGAAAGAAAAAAAGAGAGACAGAGAGAGATAGTAATAGAGATAGAGGTACAGAGAGGAATGGAGTGAGTGAGGTAGAGAGAGGAATAGAGGGAGTGAGGTAGAGAGAGGAATAGGGAGAGTGAGGTAGTGAGAGGAATAGAGGGAGTGAGGTAGAGAGAGGTATAGACAGAGTGAGGTAGAGGTGAGGTAGAAAGTGGAATAGAGAAAGTGAGGTAGAGGTAGAGAGAGCAATAGAGAGAGTGAGGTAGTGAGAGGAATATATAGAGTGAGGGAGAGAGAGGTATAGATAGAGTGAGGTAGAGAGAGGAATAGAGAGAGTGAGGTAGAGAGGGGAAAAGAGTGAGTGAGGTAGCGTGAGGTAGAGGTAGAGAAAAGATTAGAGTGAGTGAGGCAGAGAGAGGAATAGAGTGAGTGAGGTAGCGTGAGGTAGAGGTAGAGAAAGGATTAGAGTGAGTGAGGTAGAGAGAGGAATAGAGTGAATGAGGTAGCGTGAGGTAGAGGTAGAGAAAAGATTAGAGTGAGTGAGGTAGAGAGAGGAACAGAGTGAGTGAGGTAGCGTGAGGTAGAGATAGACAAAGGATTAGAGTGAGTGAGGTAGAGAGAGGAATAGAGAAAGTGAGACAGAGTGAGGTAGAGAGAGGAACAGAGTGAGTGAGGTAGAGAGAGGTAGAGGTAGAGAGTGGTTACAGGTGAGCAGGTGTTGCTGCAGAGATGCTGGGCTGCTCTCTGCTGCTGCTCCTCTCCTGCTGTGTGGGTGGAGGTGTGTGTGGATGTTTGCTGCCTGCTGAGTGGAGGCCTCTGAGTGAGGGCTGTCGTGCGGAGCTCGCTCACATCATCCTGTATGCCAGAGTTCTGGCGCTGCACGTAGAGCCGCACTCACAGCACGGCCTGCTGTACGCGGCGGAGGTGGAGGTGCTCTGTGACCAGGCCTGGGGCAGCATGCTGGAGGTCCCTGCAGGGTCCACTCTCAATGTGTCCGGCCTCGGATATCTGCACTGCCAGTCACACACTGTGATGGAGAACTACTCCTACATCTTCTTCCTCAGGTAGGAGGAAATGATCGTTTTCATGATATTCAGTGTGTATACAGACCCTGATCTATGCTACTCATTATGTGTGTGTGTGTTTATGTGCTTTTACACACAGGATGGATGAAGATTATAACATCCTCCCTCATACTATTAACTACCAGGATGCCATCTTCCCTGACACTCCAGAGAACCGCCGCATTTTCTCCAGTCTCTTCCAGTTCTCCAACTGCTCCAGTGGACACACACTCCACAACTTCAGTCCTGAGTGGGAGTATCAGGAGGACAGCAGGGTAAGTGTACATTTGTTACCTGTAGATGATATGAACATCTGAGATGTTACGATACAAGAAGACCCATCACTGGTTTAATATAAAGAACAGAAACGCTTGTAATGTTCAACATGGCATGTGGTTCTGAGTCATGTTTTTCAACCAAAAGAGTCAATCAAACTGCAGGAAAAGCCCCACCTCTTCTCCTGTGTAGCAGCCAGAACTTCCACTGTGTGTGTGTGTGTGTGTGTGTGTGTGTGTGTTGTGTGTGTGTGTGTGTGTGTGTGTGTGTGAGAGAGAGAGAGAGAGAGAGATGAGTTAAATTATCTACTCATTATTTTGATATTGGCTAAAAACAAAACAACACACACACACACACACACACACACACACACAGTGTAGTAAAATACTACACTGCACGAACTTGTTTTACTGTAATTTCACACCTAAACCTAAACCTTAGTAAGCAAAGACAGTCTTACACCTAAACCTAAACCTTAACATCAGTAACCGGTATAGAGACCTACACCTAAACCTAAACTGAACCTCTTTAACTAGTACAGTCCTACACCTAAACTTAAACCTTAACTTCAGTTAAAAAGACAATCTTACACCTAAACCTTAACATCAGTAACCGGTATACAGACCTAAACCTAAACCTAAACTGAACCTCTTTAACTAGTACAGTCCTACACCTAAACTTAAACCTTAACTTCAGTTAAAAAAGACAATCTTAAACCTAAACCTTAGTAACTATAGTCTTTGTGCTTTTTTAGTTTTTCCAGAAAAGTTGACTGGATGGTAAAGGTTACCTTGTGGGGACGTCTACAGATTTGATCTGCATTTTTATCATCATAAGGCTCTTGTGTCCCCACAAAGTGATAAATACCCAGACTTGACTCACACACATTCAGATAAGACACAGACACAGCAGTACTGTTATGATTGCTCCTCACAGTGTGTGTCTCCTCTCACTAGACTGGTGTGTTTAAGGTTTTGCTGCGCTGGGGTTCAGGTTCCCTCCTGTCAGAAAGCAACAGCGCACACCTGACATCTGTTTAGAGAAGTGAACATCTGTTAACACCACCTCATATCTCCTCAGGTCATCACCTGTGATCCAGGCATACCTGTGCACACACACATTAAAGGTCAGCAGCGCTGCGAGCCACGTCTGCCCAGAGCTTTAAAGATCAGGTTCTGGAGGCCGTTACTTGTCTGTTCTAAAGGCAAAGCACTGAGTGTGTTTAGTGGAACTTCAGGCTGAGGGGGATGAGTGTCAGAGAGATTTAAGATCTCTTCTGTCAATACTGCACTCTTTCACACTGTAGTGTACTCTCTCTCTCTCTCTCTCTCTCTCTCTCTCTCTCTCTCTCTCTCTCTCTCTCTCTCTCTCGCTAATATATAATCAATATGATGGCATATACATGCAGGGACTAAACAATGTGAATAGAGTGCTATCCATCCATCCATGTGTGTGTATGTGTATGTGTGAGTGTGTGCTGTGTGTGTGAGTGTGTGTGAATGTCTGTGTGTGTGTGAATGTGTGTGTGTGGTGTAAATGTGTGTGTGTGTGTGTGTGTGAATGTGTGTGTGTGGTGTAAGTGAGTGTGTGTGTGTGTGTGTGTGTGTGTGTGTGTGTGTGTGTGCGCGTTAAGTGTGTGTGTGTGTGTGTGTGAGTGTGTGTGTGCGCGTTAAGTGTGTGTGTGTGTGTGCGCGCTGTAAGTGTGTGAGTGTGTGTGAGTGTGTGTCTGTGAGAGTGTGTGTGTGTGTGTGTGCTGTGTGTCTGTGTGTGTGTGTGTGTGTGTGTGTGCTGTAAGTATGTTTGTGTGTGTGTGTGTGTCTGTGTGT
>BRDA01008799.1:17957-36830 GCA_036984385.1 Crenuchus spilurus
GTGCGCGCTGTAAGTGTGTGAGTGTGTGTGTGTGTGTACTCTGTGTGTGTGAATGTGTGTGAGTGTGTGTGTGTGTGTGTGAATGTGTGTGTTTGTGCTGTGTGTCTGTGTGTGTGTCTGTGTGTGTGTGTGTGTGTGTGTGTGTGTGTGTGCTGTAAGTATGTTTGTGTATGTGTGCTGTGAGTGTGTGTGTGTGTGTGTGTGTGTGTGTGTGTATAGCGCAGAGCCAGGTGGAGGTGATTATCAGTGCTGTAGAGATAATGAGAGGTGGGGGTGAAGGACAGTTCCTGTGGGAATCTCAGCCTGAGGGATTCTCTTCATCAGCAGACCACAACTCATCTCTCACCCCCTCCATCACACACTGAGTCTGAGTACATCAGCTCCAGAATGACCTGTGAACCTGTGAACATTTCACTCCCACTTTACACTCTGTGTACAAAAGAATTGGGACACTTGCTAAGACTATTAAAATGAGTTTATCCTGCTCAGGGAGTCATATTCTATTGGCAGTACTTCTCTAGACAAGCTGTGTTGTGCATTTGTACTTCTTTGTCAAGTTAAAGCAGCTGAAAGCATTCATTAAAGGGCGTGTCCACAAACTTTTGGACATATAGTGAGTGAGTACACCTAGGACAAGTTAAAAACATTTGAAAAAGCTTTAAAAAACTTAACCTCGTCATACTGGTACTGTACTAAAACACCCACATATTAAATCTACAGGCAATCAATTTCCTGTAGAATAGACACAGAGCAGTAAATGACTTTTATAAATTAGAAATGAAAGTCTGAGCCGTGTGCAGCTCAGTAATACTCTCTATATACCAATTTATACGAGGGAAATGAAGACATTTGTAACTTGTAGCCTCGAGCTCAAAGTGATTGTGTTTTGATTGTGGGTATTGCAAAAGTAGCATGCTTAAATATGCACACACACACACACACACAAGGCATGCAATAGTCGGCGAGGTCACAAAGGACCTAGGGTAACTTACAAAACCATCTCTAAAGAGTTTGGACTCCACTCCAAGAGCAAGGCGTGTAATAGTCAACGTGGTCACAAAAGACCCTAGAGCAGGGGTGTCAAACTCCAGTCCTGGAGGGCCGGATTCCTCGAGTTTGGTGATTTCTCTGCACTGACACTACAATTAAACCTGCTCATTACCTGCTGAGCTGAATCAGGTGTGTTTGATCAGAAATATCACCAAACTCTGCAGGAATCCGGCCTTCCAGGACTGGAGTTTGACACCCCTGCCCTAGAGTAACTTATAAGAAACTAAAGGCCTCTCACATCAGCTAACGTTAATGTTCATGAGTCCACTATCAGGAAAACACTGAACAACAATGGTGTGCACAGCAGGGTTGCAAGGAGAAAGCCATTGTTCTCCAAAAAGAACATTGTCCCTAAGCACACAAGTCGTTCTACTGAAGAATGGTTAAAGAACAGTTACCAGAAACGTTTATTTGCAGTTATTGCTGCAAAGGGGGGATCATACCAGATACTGAAAGCAAAGGTTCACATACTTTTGCCTCTCACAAATATGTCATATTGGATCATTTTCCTCAATAAATAAATGATTAAGTATCATATTTTTGTCTCATTTGTTTAACTGGGTTCTCTTTATGAATGTGGCTGTGAGTCTTGTGTTTTCATCTCAGCTTGTACCTCAGACCTTGTACACACACACACACACACACACACCAAATTAAGAAGACACAATGTTTTCTTTCTCAAAAAAGAAAGAAAGAATTGAGACACTCCTGACCGGCCCCTCGGAAGTGCTGTTAGGAGTGTTTGACCACCTGTCTGGCCTCTCTGTCTGTGTGTGTCTGTGTGTGTCTGTATGTGTGTTAATGTTTGTGTCACATGGCACCTACATGTGACAGAACCCTCGCAGAGGCTTTTGTTGCTGTTATTTGTTTGTTGTTGCAGTTGTTATTGTGTTTAGACAGCAGGACGGCGCTCCAGCAGGTGGCCGTTTTCCCTCCTGCAGTTTTTTTTCTCGCCTCACTCCACTTTCCATTTTCTGTAGTTCTTGGCAACTCAGTATTCTCATGTGAGCACTTTTAAGACAGACAAATCAAGCAGCAACAACAGTAATACACTAAAATACTTTTTTCTTGTAGATGATGTGCTGGATGCTGGAGAAAATATGCAGACTTTGATGAGGTCCAAATAGTATACGACCCACCAAGTGGTGGACTCGACAAGGCCTGTCTTACATCGCCTATGAGAATCAAATCTTTGTTTTTGTTTTTTTTATTATTTCTAGGTTTTTGCCAATTTTTATTCCCTTCCCAATGTAGTGGTAGCCAATTAGCCCATCCCCTCCGTTAGGCCTCTCCCCATCACTTTGCAATGTCCCTGACTCTAGGAGGGTGCAGGCAAGCACAAGCCTCCTCCTTTGCGTGTGATGCAGCCACCACCTCTTTTCTAACCACTGCTGATACATCGCCACTGGAGAGCCTAACGTGCTCGGAGGAAGGCACACAGGGTCTAATGAGTAGACACCTGAGCCAGCGGACCTTGCAATGTGTGAGTGATAGGGAGAGTGAGAGCGCCATCTACCCGCCCAGAGAGAGCACTGCCAATTTTTGCTCTCTTGGGCCCCGGCTGTTGATGGCAAACAGCATGACCGGGATTCGAACTCGCGATCCTCTGGTCATAGTGGTAGCGTCTTTGCCTGCTGAGCCACTCAGGGCCCCAAGTCTTTGTTTTATTAGTATTAAATGTTTCTACAATTTCAGAGTAAAAAACGAGAAGAAGCACCATGCAAAATGTGGGCACCCCAAGAGATTTGAGCTCTTGGATAACATTTAACACAATTTCAGAACTTAAATAACCTGTTAGGGTTATGATTGGTTCAGATTCATCCAGGTGATGTGAATTACAAAACTTTAGAAGTACTCTGACAAACCTTGTCCTAATAATCAGCAGCTATGGCCTCCTCTAACCAGCTTCCCTGCAGTCTCAAAATTAAAATAGCCGATATGCACAAAGCAGGAGAAGGTTATAAGAAGACAGCAATGTAGTTTCAGGTAGATCAGGTTTGGAAGACCAAGAAAATTAGGATTATTAGGGTAGGATTGATGAAAATGCACATCAAAACACCTGTTTGACTAGGTAGACAGCAGAGGCGGATGCTGGTCTTTCAAGGAGGGGAAGCTCAATTTTGGGCTACATCATAAAATGTGTCAGTTTATTTATACGTAAATTCTACCCTCCATTCCTTTTCAAGAAAATGATCTGTGACCCTGTCGTACCAACAAGGCGTCTTTTCCAGGGACTTGACTAGTGTCCTCTCAATGGCCAGCAGAGCTAGACTTTTTTTAGTCCATAAACATCCTCAATAAACACTATTAATCACTAGAATAGGAGATATTAGTCCATAAACAACCTCAGTAAACACTATTAATCACTAGAACAGGAGATATTAAATAAACAACCTCAATAAACACTATTAATCACTAGAATAGGAGATATTAGTCCATAAACAACCTCAATAAACACTATTGAAATGTAAAAAATGTTCCCACGGATGTTTACACAAAAAGATCACTGATTCGCTCATTTAGCTGTCAATCAAAAAGGGATTCAGCCTCAGACACATCATCCAATCATCATGCAGAAACTGAGCATCCCAGCCAGCCGAGGCCAGCCCACTGCTCCATAGACCCCCAGAGACGCTGAGCGTCCGATGGGCGGGACAAAGCCCGGCAATTATCCAATGACTCGTCTCGTTTCGCTGCACGCTTTGCTTTACCACTGAAGTCTGTGGACGCTGAGCGTCCACCCTGTTTAAAGCGCTGTGAAGCTGCAGGAATGAGTGAGAGGAAAGCCGCGTCGTTACCAGTGATTAGAAGCTGATTCTGAACAAAAGTTGAGCGCGTTGTAGCTCATATTTAGTCAATGACATGTACACACAACAGTATATTATTGATCACTTATTTTTTACATTTTAGGGGAAGCTGAGCTTCCCTTGCAGTCTTAGAGCATCCGCCACTTGTAGACAGAGAGTAGATTCCCCAATGGGGTAATGATCCTATACACACCTCAAGAGGAGCAAAATGAAGGTTATTCTATGGCCCTGATAGTCCTTTAACTGAAACATCATCACCATGACCATGGAGGGTGCCCATATTTTTGTTTGAAGTCCTTTTCCTTTGACATTATTGAAGGATTTTTGAGGTTAATTACTATAATCTGGCATGTACCACTCACCGGAGACCCCTCTGGACCCATGGGGCACCACTATTATGCTGTTGGGAGGCACTCAGTGTATAAGAAGTCCATCACTCAGTGTAATATCACTATGGCAGCTCTAGAACATCCAACAAAGTTAGTGGTTTCTGAGATGCTGCATCCTCCATGCTTCACCTGGTATCCTGTCATCATGGACATCAGTCACATCGTGTACTTTGTCCATGAGGATGGTTTTACACTCTGCTACAACTGACTAGTGTCCTCACGTACGTCCCAGGCCGAGCTCATTCCAACCCAGGGTGGTCATAATATGACTGTGAAATGTATTCCATATATATGTAAGTGATATAACGATACTATAAGTTCCCACTTTCTTTAAGATCTTGATGTGGTTTGAATGTTTTTTGCTGATGCATTTTGACTAATAGGTTGGGATATTTTAGGAACTTTGTTTTAGGAATTTTGTTGGAACTGCTCCATTTCTAAACTGAACATTATGGGAACGACTGAGGTGTTCACTGAGTGCAGGAGGGTCCTCAGAGGGGAGTCTTGACTCGTGATACACACATTTCTCATAATCATGTCATGCCTGTGTTGTTCAGGGGCCCACAGAAGAAAAGCAGTAGTGAAGAGGAAGTAATGGGGCTGACAGGACTTGGGGATGATGCTGCTGTAAACACGCTGACTGACCTGCATTCCACCATAACTAACCATCTCTAACCCCTCCTCCACCTCTCTCTCCATCTCTGTGTAGTTGCTGTGCTCGTCGGTGCAGCAGGTGTTGTTCGAGGAGGAGGAGCGTGTGGGCCGGCTGCAGGAGCGCGTGACGGAGCTGCAGCAGAAGAACGAGCAGCTGAAGGCCCGAGTGGGGAAGCTAAAGCGGGCGCTGAGGAAAGCCCGCAGAAGCAGCCGGAGGAAACAGAGTGAGCACCTGAGCTCCTCTCCTCATCACTTCAACCACATCGCTCCTCCACACAAGCCCCACAGTCACGGCCTGTGAGAGCAGCGACTGGACCTGGACCCCTGTAGACTGCTGGGAGGTCTCTTAATCAAACACATACAAGCTTTACTGGACAACAGACCCACGCCCATCCCAGCCAACAGAGAAGATTCCCACAACTTTGGCTTAAGTTATGTAAATGTTCTCTCAATGTTCTCAGTAACATTAATGGACCATTCTAAAATAAACAGTTGTTGCAAGAGGTTGAGATGATGTTCTGGAAAGATTCTTTGGAATGTGGGAATGTTAAGAAAAATGGACAGTGAACATTCCAAAGCACCATTCCCAAAACCAAAATGGACATTACAGGAGAACATCATTTTTAATGTCTGAGACAACATTGCAAATGAGGTTAAGGTGCTGTTCTGGGAACAACTTTATAAAGATGTTCTGGGACTGTTAAGAAAGCTGCACAAGTTCCAGTTCCAATTCAGCATTCCCACTACCAAAAATGTAATAATTTTGAGTTTTGTTAGAATGTTCCAAGACAACATTTCTCAAACGTTAAATCATTGCTGTATAGAAGGTTGAGGTGATGTTCTGGGAACAACTGTATAAAAATGTTCTGGGAATGTTAAGAAAGCTGCACAGGTTCCCATGAGGTAACATTTCAATTCAGCATTCCCACAACCAAAATGTAACATTAGTGGAACAATCTGAGAACATAATTTTGAGTGTTCTCAGAACATTGTAAGACAACATTCCTTGAATGTTAAATTGCTGTTGCAAATGAGGTTGAGGTGACATTCTGGAAACATCCTGGGAATGTTCAGAAAGCTGCACATACTGAGAGAACATTCCAATTCAGCATTCCCACAACAAAAATGGAACATGGGAACATTCTGAGAACATCACTTTCAATGTTCTCATGATGTTCCTAGAGCATAATAATGTCTTTGCATGTGAGGTTGAGGTGAAATTCTGGAAACATCTTTCCAGACATTCTGGAAAAACATTACGCGAATGTAAATTTCTTTCCATACAAACAGTTCTGGTGCAAACGTTTTGCAAAAGCAGTGAAACAAGTTTAACATTTCATACACACAACCTTCTGATGAGCACCTGAATGCAGCATTAATAACGTTTAGTCTGTACAGCCAAATTTAGCATTTTAGTGAAACTGAAGTCAGCTATATTGATAAGGGCAGTGATTCTCTTTTCTCTTTCTTATTTCCACTCCTTTACTTTTACGTCTTACTACAGTTTGTGATTGTTTCTCCTTTTATTTCTATTTTTTTTTCATTCTACATTTTAAATTTTTGTTACATTTAAAAGTTTAGTTTGTAGGTATTTAGGTTCATGAATGGTTGAAAAAGAGAAAAGCATCAGGAAGAGAACATATGGGGGTCTAAAATGATGTAATCCAAAATTCAAGAGATGTGTCGAGGACCATCTAAAACATGATTGTAAATATATTAACTTTTAAAAAACAATTTTTTCATATATTTTCAATTAAAATTCAATGTAAATGGTGTTATTTTCAATGTATATGCTGAACCGCGACCCTGGTCAGGATTAAGAGGAAGATAATGGATGGATGGGAGTTGTTGTTTTTTTAAATTAGTCAGTTATGCAGTCTTTCTTTGTTCATCAAATCATCAGACCTAAAAAGTGACTCTTTCCCAGATCAGAGAGAGTTTGATTGACAGAGAGGTTGAAGCTTAGCTGGAGTATTTGTCCTCTTGGCTCAGATTCAGTTGACCCCCTGATGTTGATTCAGAGGGCCAAGGGGGGGGGAGTATGACTGCATAATAGAAGTGGAAAACAAATACTTGAACGGAGCAGAGCGCCCCCCCACACACACACACTCTACAGGCTTAAAGGAATGATTTAGAATGTCAGTCTAATTTACACAATTTTCCACTTATCCCACATGTGGTCAATCCAAATTTTGCTTCTTTACTTTAGAACTGTTAGAGCCCAATAGTCTCCAGTAGGAACATATAAAATCATTCAGATATCGGCTATGAGCTCTAGGTCGTGTCCACACCAGCTATCAGAATGGGGGAAATGATTATTGGTGCCAGATGAGCTTGGTTGGAGTATTTCTGTAACCATTGGCCTCATGGGATTTACGTACATGCTCAACCATCTCTGAAGTTCACTCAGACGGTCCAATGAAGAACAAAACATCTACAGACAGTAATGCCTCGTTGACAAAAGAGGTCAACGGAGACTAAATGGAGGCCAAATTGGTTCTAGCTGACTGAATGGCTTTAATATCTCAAATAACCAATATGTACAACCGTGATTAGCAGAACGTTCCAAGACAACATTCCTAGAATGTTAAATTGTCATTGCAAACAACAAAGTGAGGTTCTGGGAACATTCTTGTATCTTTAAAAAGACATGCTTGGAATATTAAGAAAACTGATCAGGTTTCTATTCCAATGCAATGTTCCCACAATCAAAATGGAACATTATGGGAATTTTCTCTGAACCTGATTTTGAATGTTATCGGAATATTTTAACATTCCTAGAATGTTAAATCACTGGTCAAAATGAGATTGAGGCGATGTTCTGAGAATGTTCTTATAACTTTACAAAGAAGTTCTGGGAACATTAAGAAAAGTGGACAAATTCACATTGAGGGAGCATTCTCACAAGCAAAATGGAACAACAGGAGAACATTCAGAGGACATCATTTTGAATGTTCTCAGAATATTTCAAGACAACATTCCTAGAATGTTAAATCCTTGTTGGAAATTAGGTTAAAGTGACATTTTGTGAACAACTTTAGAAAGATGTTCTGGGAACATTAAGGAAATTGGACCTATTCACATTGAGGGAGCATTCTCATAACCAAAATGGAACGTTAGGGGAATGTTTTGAAAAATGGGTGAGCATTATTGAAGCACATATTTCCAAAACATATTTGAAGATTAAATAGAGTTTGCAGGGGTAAAGATGTTCAGGATGGCTTCAGGCTACAAATGGGATGAGGTGTGAGAGGCTGGTGATGGACGAGTGAGACTGAGAGTGACCGAGAGAAGATTACACTTAGATTACACCGAGTGAAGATTACACTTAGTCGGAGTGTGTTCGGTTGACCCCCTGAAGCTGTGTGGGAGGGCCAAGGGCATCAGACCTTTGTGCCAGAGTGTGTGATTGAGTGTGTGTGTAAGAGTAAAGTACTTTGAAAGGTTATAAGGGCAGAGAGCCCACATTCTAGGCATTCTTTGGTCAGGGTTGTGACCTTAGTACTGAAACTGCTCTAATTAAGGCTTTTAATGATGTTCACTTAAACAGAGTCTGTTCTACGACTTCTAGATCTCAGTGCTACCATAAAATACATTTCTTATAGGCAGACCTGAGAACTGGGAACACTGTTACACTCTAAAACCAGATGGTACCCAAACAAGCACCCAAATGATAGTCTGTGTTATTTGCCAGCTCTGAACATGTTTCAGGAATCCACGTGTTCAGGATTTATTGGTGTAATAAGTTGAGACCTCGGCCAGTAAAACACGGTGCAGACGCTCTGCCTGCAGCAGGATTTCTCAACAAAACAACAGGCCATGAAAACACCGCAAGGAAAGGACGACTCCTCTGTTGCTATGCAACCTCTCATCCAAACATCCAAATGAGCATCTCCTCAGTCATGTGAGTCACCTGTGTGAGCTGGAGGCTTGCCTTCAACCACGCCACATGACCAACAGCTTAAATAGCCTGACCAGCCATAGACCTGTACAGACGTCTGCAAGTTAATATCCATCAAGCAAGACTGATGCTCCTTTGTGTTGGAAAGTAAAAACATTAAAGATGAGCATTGTAATATTACATATTTATACAACTTTCTCATTTGGAGGCCCTGCATGAACTGGATTCAGCGGTTAAGAGAATGGAAGTCATATATTAATGCTAATCAGTCATAGTCAGTTGTAGTTGGCACTGTGGGCAGCTGCTGGGCATCTCCATAAAGCTCGTCAGCAGATGGAAGCATGAAGTGCTCTAAAATCTCCTGGTAGGTGTTGACTTTGCACCAACAGCAGCAGCTCAAACCATCACAGACTGCAGAAACTGCACACTGGACTTCAGACAGCTTGGATTGTGTGTCTCAGACTCTAGGAGCTGATTTACTAATGAAATGTAAAGAAAAGAGGATGTTGGAGCAGTTCTGGTTCTGCTTAGTCCAGGTAAGACACTTCTGATGTTGTCTCTGGTTCAGGAGTGTTGATATTAGGAATGTGGCAGCTGTAGCTCTGAGATACACAGTATTTATACCATTTGTACAGTTATTTTCTCAACATCCCAATAAAATGTTCTAAAAAATTAATACACTAATTTAAATTATGAAAACAAATTATATTATATAATTTTTTAATGTACGACTATACTATGTAACTATAACTCTGTAATTACAGCAGATTGATGGTAATAACGACTTTTCTAAAAGAAGAGATGCTGCAGGGAAAACAAAGAAACGTGCATTGCGTCATCCGCACCAGTCACGTGCACATGAGCAGAGCTCACGTGGTCACTGTCCTTGACTGGCCTGCTGTGAAACTGAAGTGGAGGTGCAGCCTGAGGCAGTGTTAGCATCGCAAACTGGCTATGAGAGGCACGTTAATGAGGCTCAGCCTCGAGCTGGGTACTGTGGTCAAACTGGTCTGGCAGCACTGAGAATTACTCATTACGTTCACTATTCAACACAAGTCACAGAGTCAACTGCTTCCTCGTATCGCATGTTTACAGAGGTGGGCAGTATGTACAGTACCAGTCAAAAGTTTGGAT
Source organism: Crenuchus spilurus (assembly GCA_036984385.1). Taxonomy (NCBI): domain Eukaryota; kingdom Metazoa; phylum Chordata; class Actinopteri; order Characiformes; family Crenuchidae; genus Crenuchus; species Crenuchus spilurus. The sequence continues at coordinate 27,893 of BRDA01008799.1, forward strand.
CAAACCTTTGTGTTTTGACATCACAGCTTATTGACAACCTGGCACTAATACATCCAGCTTGAAATCTGCTCTAATGCTCGTTCCAGAAGTGCTCTAGAAAAGCTGCATAGAAATATTTTCTTGGGTTTGGCTGTATGGCTGCACCTACTTTAGCTCACAAACATTTCCCAGCATAAGCCATAGAGACGTTAGTTGTGGTCATTCAGGATTTATTAGAGGAGGAAAAAAAAAAAAAAAAAAACATTCATTCCCCATTTCTTTACAGCATGGTATTATATAAACTCTGATATGTGCAGATGATTGTCAAAGGCATTGGATATACAAGCCCCATATTAACAGAAGTTTCACATCACAGTAACGTTAGTATTCATATGCCACTCCAAAATATGGAACGTCTTTTGTCACATGCATATAGAGTATATATTTCACATTTCACTGGGCGACTTTGGAGAGGGTTTGCCATGGAGATGCGGTGATCACAAGACCTGCATTGTCAAAGCATGTATTTCATCATACATAGAGTTACATAGTAAGGGCCAGTAAGGGCGATTAGCAAAACAAAAACACTTCCAAGGTTGAATTGATAAGCGCTTCAAACATGCTTTGCACTTCGTTACAAAATCTCTGGATGCGTTTCATAATTTGTATTTATATCAGTGATGCTGCTTGCCCGTCTGCAGGGATACCATGCTGTAATTTCTGTAGAGTCGTCAGCATTCGAGGGACAAGTCTGGAGAAACTGCACAGTTTCGAGGGTAGCACAGACACTTGTCAATCACAGCTTTTCATTTAAAGAGGCTAACGCGACGCCTGAGTAAGTATAAACATGAGAAAAATGTCATGGGAGGACTCGGATTCCATACACGGGCATTTGAGTTGAAATGCAATTGAGATGTAAACAAAGACCGTCAGAGACATTTAATGTTGACGCTATGTCTGTCTGCAATGTTTTGGCAAAACAGTACCATCTTCTTAATCACTCAGATCAGGATCCCCCCCTAACTTTCATTGGGCGATGGGCAGAACATTACACTTATTTAATCAGGTCGCCATTCCACAGAGTACACAATTCTGTTGAGGAAACCGGATACTCTGGAGCAGGGGTGGCCAACTCCAGTCCTGGAGAGCTGCATTCCTGCACAGTTTGGTGATCTCCCTGATCAAACACACCTGATTCAACTCAGCGGGCAATTAGCAGGTTTAATTGTAGTGTCAGAGCAGTGACATCACCAAACTGTGCTGGACACCGGCTCTCCAGGACCGGAGTTGGCCACCCCTGCTCTGGAGGAACGTGGACGTGGAACTTCCACCCAGAGTGGGACCCCAGTGGTGCCAACCATCATGCTATTGTTACACCTAACCCTTTAATGCCCCCTTGCCCTGGCATGTGTACTCACTGCCCCTTAAGCATGTGTGCTGTGCTCACTAGTGTGTCTCTTCATTCCAAATGAGTGCAGAACTTCCTAAAATAAAAAGTACCTCAACATTACACAGCTGCATGCTTAAAAATACAATTTGCGCCCTATCTTCATGATTCCTGTTTAATATCATAATACAGTGCACCACTTCCCATTAAACCACCCTGAACGGCCTTGTTTTACATCTCGGCAATGAAATTCCTCTGAATCTTCTAAAAAATTGGTAAAATTCCTCTAAGTCTACATCGCCCGATGCCAACACTGTCTGTGATGTGGATACAAAATGTTCAGTTTTGTCCAAAAATAACATGAATTTTTCAGAAACAGAGTTTGTGAATATGAGACAGTCAATAAAACATACAGAGGTGGGTAAACAACAAAAGGTGTGTATTAGAGTCAAATGTTTGTGTGTGTAAGTGTGCCACACTGCAGAGCTCCAGAGACAGGCAGTGTGTAGACAACAGGATGGCATACATCTTATAAGTGACTTTCTAAAGACCAAACACACACAAACGCATGCAGGACTACACACCCACCCACACCTACACCCTTATCAGCACATTCTCTCCACAGAAACAACTAAATGATTAGTCTACTGTACACAGTCTACAGCCCCAAGTCAGAGATACCATGCAAGAGTTTCTTACATTTACTTTGAGTACATTGCAGACACTATGAACCCAAAATATTTCATGCTTTTCTGGTCAAAATCATTTCATTTGTTAATTTATAATCATTACCGCATTTCAGGTCAACAACACATTGCTTTGACGGGCGTAAATTAGGCCTAGATGTGATTTCAGATCATTGTGATTATGATTTGGTGCCAAACGCAGTCTCTGTGGAGCAAAAGATGGATGGAGGATCTTAAAGTTTGTTGGAGAAAATGATTGAAATGCTTAAAAACAAAGTTCCTCAAAGAAAAAGAAAAAATATTTGCAGATTTAACTCTACAGGGCATAATGTCATTAAACGATTCAAGGAATCTGGAGGAATTTCAGTGCGTAGCAGGCACAAGTCTAAGCAGAGCACCTGTGATCTGATTCTTCAGATAGCACTACATCAAGAACCATCATTCATCAGTAGATGATTCTACATGGATAAGTGATTAAACCTTTATCAAGACCTTTACTTTTACAAACGCCACTTAAATATCTCTTATTTTGACCACGTCCAGATTCTCAGAGCTTGGAGGCACCTGGGATGGACCATCACACAGTGGAAATGTGTATTGTGTTTAGACTAATCAGTATTCCAGATCTTTTCTAGAAGTAATGGACGAAATGTGTTTCAGACCAAAGTGTAAAATAACAATCTAGACTGTTCAGCACCAAGTCCAAAACCTGTAAAACTCTGAAAAATACACTGAGATTTAGAGCAACATACGATGCCTTCAAGATGACATCTTTTCCAGGGATGGCCTGCATTTTTCAACAAGACAATGCTAAACCACATTCTGCACATATTACAAAGGCATGACAGCAGAAGAAGAGGGTGCAGGTACTGAACTGTCCTGCCTGCAGTCCTGTCCCTAATAGAGAATGTGTGGAGACAAATTTGTACTGTTGCACATCTTATGAGACATAATAACACCTGAAACACTTCATCATTTTGTGCCAAAACATCTTTTAAGTGTTGTGAGGAGGAACGGCAACATTACAAGGTGTTAAATGCTTCACCGTCGCAACTTTGCAGTGTGTTGCAGGCCTGAAATGCAGGGAAGGATGGATAACAAAATGAAATGATGCTGAGCAGACAAAACATGAAATATCTTGGGTTCATACTGTGTGAAATGAAATAAAAGTCAAATTATATGTAAGAAACATGTTTTTAAATTGGAATTTGCAGTCTGATTTGGGGTTGTATTTACAAAGCTTTTTGACCAAGTGATGTTAACATACAAGAAGACCACAAAGTAAACACACGCACACAAATAATAATACAGATTAGGCATAAACTCTCTATTTAGCTCTTATTTCATCACCCACACCGAGTGGTTGAGCTCATGACAATGTGGGCGTTGTGTGCAGAAACTGGCCAAATTTCACCAACAATTTCAGACTGCCATAACCACGGCCTTTGGATTATTAACTACACATCAAATCAACCCACTTTTTCACATTTAGACAGAAACACACACATATACATACAAATACCATAACAGAAACAAAGAGACGAGCACACAGACAGACTTCCATGTATGTCTCTGGCTAAGTGACAGTATAAAAACACCCAACAGTAATGCACAGAAAAAACGGTCATCACTGCTACAAGTCTCCTCTCAGCCCACTGCAAACAAAGAACTTTAGAAATCTTAGTCGAGTACCGATATTACTCATTAATAATGCGCGACTGGACTGCAGCTGTGACAGAAACTGCAAAGAAAACCAAGTGAATGAAAAACGAAAGACGAAAATCTAGTGTTTTCCAATGATATGACGGACGTCGGACATTATGGAAACCGTTCACAAAAGACATTCGTTAAAGACGCTGATGGAGATTGCATGAAGATTCTGATGGCACTTAGGAGAACGTGATGCACCCTTCAATCTTCCTGTACACAGAAATCTTCTGCAATAGTTAATGTTAAAAAGGCTGCAGGAGACTAGGCGAGAAACTCAATTACCGTCAAAGAGACCAGGACAATATAACACATCCATACAGAGCAGACAGTCACTGGTCTCTACAAGCCTTCTCTAAGGAAGTGGTCAAGCCATAACTTTAGCCCTTAGCTTTAAGTCCAACCCGTCGGAATTTGTACGAGATTCACATCTGATAACACTCTCTAGCTTGTTTTTCACATATTTACATGATATTTGCCCACCTGTACCACAGCAAAGTGTATTACAATCATTACGACTGGCCTGATTCAGGACCATGGACAGATACAACCGACACAACTTGGTGTAATGGTGGACAGTGATGTACGATAGTCCCTATTCAGTTCTCAATTTCCTATCAATGGCTCTGGTCTGGCTATCCTAAAGTCACCAAGTCCCGAGACAATGGAAGGGCTGCTAAGGATATGATGCCAACGCCCAGTGCAGTTGTGGAATTCCCTGAGAACTCATACACTGGGCTCGAAGAGACGCTCGCAATGGCTTTTCAAGGGGTTTGTGAGTGCGAGAGAAAGTGTAACAGTTCTACCATTCTCAATATTCACTGCTTGGGTGTGTGTGATAAATTGTAAATAACTGAAAAAGTCATATTTGAGGCAATGATTCTTATAAACACCTCATGTGAGAATGTGGCTAATCGCTTCATTTGAACTGCACGGGAAACAAAAACAGATGAACCGACATCCACAAAACAATCTCCTCTCCATCTAACACTGCAGGATGACGGTGATTTCACCACCACTGGAGCTCAGATTAAACTCAGACCCTGGAAAACAGTCGAACGTGATTTATAAAGCACTTCTGCAGGTCAGCGAGACAAACCGGAGAATAATAATAATAATAAAAGATGCAAAGAAGGACCCCTCTCTGTCGGGTCATACAACCAGCCTACAGGAAGTGCCATGTGGGCTCAGGAGAAAGAGAAGAAAATGAAGTGGGAAGAGCTAGAGATGTACAGTAAGAAGAACAGTGACAGTGGTTCTGCCTGCGGAGAACAGCAGACACAACTCGAGCTCACACATTCCTCGGAAGTCCTATCAGAGTCTTATCAGAAGGATCAATGGCTGCTGTGATTCGTAGCACATTCATAAACACGCTCGTTCTCAGTATTGTCCAGCCACATGAATTCTCCGGCTACACCTGCTTGTCCTGCCTCCACATGCGTCGTGGCCCCCTGGTGGCCTGGAGGTTGAACGGCAGGACAGGCTGTCGTGTGCATTGAGTCTCTCGGTGGTTATGGCGATTTGGTGGGTGGGTGAGTCCTCTGCCTGTCCTAACGGCAGGGCGGGGGGTGGGCTGAGGGGCGGGGCTTAAAGGGCGGTGGCCTCCCAGCTCTCTCCCCGCAGGACCTGGCGTCACTTGGTCCCAGTTAGCACAGTGCTCACCGAGGCAACTGAAGAGGGGTGTGGCCTGCAGGGCTCCGCCCCCGGAGCCTGGGAAGAAGCCGCAGAAGCCAGTGAACAGGAAGCGTGAGGAGGAGCTGTACCTGGAAACAAAAAAAGGCATGTAAAAGAGATTAACATCAATGTTTTTTTAGGATTTCAGCCTATTTGCATGGGGAGTTATTCAGTGTTCAGTGGACTGGAATTAAAGAGCGTGAAATCTGCAAAATTAAAATAAATACAAACATGTGAACAACAGATAAAGAAGCTCTGTATATATGTTCTGTGTACATTTCCTCTTCTAGGCTCATCTGAAAAACCAAACATTCCCCAACAAAGACAAAAACAAATCTAATCAATTAATTCCAATTGTCCATAAAACTTCTCAATAAAAAAAAAAAAAAAATATATATATATATATATATCTCATTCACCAGCCACTGTCATTGACCAACCAATAGAAAACCAAAGTTGTGAAGTAACATGTAAAAAATGGGTGTGACCATAGATAAATAAATAAATAAATAAATAAATAAATAAATAAAAATGCTGAACATTTGGAATAAAGATGGTAAATAATTATTTTTATATATTTAAAATTATTATTATATAATACGCAATGAGCCGCTTGAGTAACTGGAAGGGTCGCATTCGAATTTGTTTATCCTGAGTGTGTGTATGTGTGTGTGTATTGGGGCGATGGAGGGGTTGTTTGCCAAGGGCACCAAACAGGCTAGGACCGCCACTGCTTGGTAGTGTCTCTCTAAACATATTTTCCAGGTTCCAGCTACTGTTTAAACAGCAATTTTCTGCTTTTAACCAGCGTGCGCTGACAGCAGAGCAGGGCTTAAACCAGGCCAGACTGAACCAAAGCATCTTTGATCACTTTCAACCAATGACTGAAGAATGACTGCTGGAAGGGGGCGGGGCAACCTACTGACGATGGTATTCCGGCTTTGTTTCTATAGCAAACGGAGCCACATCATTCATGCATACATGCTTAGCATGTGTTTGGCATGTTTGCTGTGCCTGACTGTAAAACACAGACAATAAAGAAACTGAACTGAACTGAACCTCACACATGCAAACTTCCAGAGTGTCTCGTACTTACAGTCTTTGCGAGGTATAGGAGGAGACTCTGTAGACATGTTGTTAATATGATACTGGTTCTGGCTCGGAGTAGGTTTCTGGTTTTGGCTGAGGGTGGACGCTGGGGCTGGGCTTTGGGTTTGGTTTGGTGATGGAGTTGCCGTCAGCTTTGCTGTCTGTCCTCGGCTCGTGTTTCCAGCATCCATACTGCTACCCATACTGCTGCCCAGCTGTAGCCTCCTCATATGCCTCACCACAGCTGTGGCGTTGAAGGCTTGCTGTTGCGCACAAACACAAGAAGAGGAGATTAGTGAGAGGTAAGGATGATTCAGACAGAGTGATCAGCGGTCCACAGAACAGAACTTACTCTCCATTTGCTTTTCGCAAAGTTTTTACGCATTTGACGACTGACGGACTCGTGGATGTTCTTGCAGAGAGCAGTGTCTCCAGCAATCCTGAAAAACACATTTACACAGTGAGTAGGACGCAGAGCAGGCACTGAAATCTTATTTATAAGGGATATATTTAGGGATGTCCCGATCACGTTTTTTCAGTTCCCGATCCGATCCGAGTCAGTAATTTTTTAGTGTCTCCCGATACCGAGTCTCAAACCGATACTTCTATTTTCTAGATAAGAACTAGATAATACTAGTATAATAGATAGTACTAGATAATAGTATATCTGTGATATGGAGAGTTTTAATGCATATTTTAGCGTTTAGTGTATATAGCTGAGCTCATCAGCTGCGTATAAAACACTTAAGTGTGAATAAAATGTGTGTTAAAGTGGATAAATACAAACAGACTGAATGAATGACGCTTAAGTTTGGAATTGTTCCGTTCCACCTTAAACAGCGCAGAAGTAACATTGAGGCGGCTCAAGCTGCCTACAGTAACTGCTGTAGTATTTAAGGTGGAACGGAACAATTACTATAAGCGGTAACAAACAAAGATTTACATACAAAACAGTTCACACATCATAACTGTGGATCTCTGGTCTAATATTAAAGCTAGAATATACTACTTAAGTTATAAAATAAGCTTATATCTGATATATTTCCATAAAGTACAATAAAATACTTGTTTACAAATGTTAAATGAACACAACTTTGCTTCCTACCTGCTGCTATTAACGTTACTGCACACAAACCTCCCATACACATCACATATGATTAGATATCAGACATATTAGTCACGATTAATGAGATAATATCCAAAAGCAAACGTAGTGATACACAAACATTCACTCCATCAACAGCCGGTACCAAAGAGAGCAAAAATTGGCAGTGCTCTCTCTGGGTGGGTAGATGGCGCTCTCACTCTCCTTATCACTTTCACTTTGCAATGTCGGCTGGCTCAGGTGTCTACTGATTGGTCCAGTCAGAGCTGGGGACCCTGTGTGCCTTCCTCCGAGCGCATTAGGCTCTCCAGTGATGGTGTATCAGCAGTGGTTCAAAAAAGAGGCGGTGGCTGCATGCATCACATGCAACGGAGGAGGTTTGTGCTTGCCTGCACCCTCCTAAAGTCAGGGACATTGCAAAGTGATGGGGAGAGGCCTAATGGAGGGGATGGGCTACTTGGCCTCCACTACATTGGGAAGGGGATAAAAATTGGCAAAAACCTAGAAATAAATAAATTAATTAAAAAAAAAAAAAACATTCATCAATTATATGATTAATTTCAACACCTCTAGTATCTGAAGTGTTTACCAACCTCACAAACTGTAAAATAAGAACACAGTCAGAATTTTTGGGCTGCTGAGGTCCAAAAATATTGCATTCACAAAATTATTCAGATTTGACTCCACTTTTTACAAAAATTGGGGGCTAATTATACCCGGCCCTAGTCTTCACCCTTAGCTTGTGAACTATGCACTGTTGCTCCAATCAGAAAGCACTGGGCTCCAGAGTCAGAGAACAGAAGAGTTTGGTTGAGGCTGTAAAATTAATTTAATATTATTTAATATATTCAACTATTTAATAGACTATTTAAAGAATTATTCAATCGGACATAAATTGTAATAGGAATGACTCAATCAGACTAGTCTATTCTGGTTAACGTGTACTATTCCGATTGAGCTATTAGCTGGATTATTAACAGATTATTAAGCTGTATATAAGTCGTGATATTATTTTTATAATTTCAGCAGATAATCATGCAGTCACATGGTTTCATGCCCAGAAGAGAATCCAGTGAATCAGACTCACCATGGATGACGTAGAGCTTGATCACAGGTGTAGCGTTTTACAGGATCCTTCTCCATCAGACTGCCGATGAAGTCCTTGGCTGAAGAAAACGAGTACAAAAGCTGTAAACCTGACAGTGACACTCTTTCACAGCACATTCACTACAGGAAGCCATCAAAGACCAGCTCATTAGCTGTTTAGTTGATTAAACAAAGCAGTTCGGCACTACATTCAGACTGATTAAC